>VZTO01026118.1:1460-26995 GCA_013400615.1 Syrrhaptes paradoxus
TCAGCCTGTTTTCATTCAATACAACTCTGTGAAATACACAGTGTATGATATCCTGTTCACTCACTGTCCTTCTGAGGACCTGGCAAAAGCTATAGTACTGCTTCTACAAAGCAGTAAAATCGTATTCAAGCCGTTACATAGCAAGTGTATGACAAACACACTTTAATTCTACATGAAATCCCAGAAATCCTCATGACTATTATCAAGTCACTGCACTCATAAAGCCTGATCCCTGCTAGATCCCCTGTTCTCTGTCACATTTAGCCAGTTCCACGTTTTGGTAATTCATTAAAATACATCAACATAATTTGTCCTCAAAAATAGTTAATTTGAAGATAATTTGCTGTAATTAAATATTCAGCAACTTCTATCTCCCCAGAGAATAAATCAAATCAAAGTGTGCTAGCAGGTGATCTTCCGGCCTGTATCAAGGATTTAGTACCTTGTCATTTGAAGACTCCTCTGTAATCAGAGATTCCTCATCCATAAAGAGATCTGATTCAGTCCGATGCTCTTCTTTTTTCTGATGATTATCCAACTCTATCTGATTTCCCCGGCACAACAAGCTGCTCAGCAGGTCCACATAAAGGTCAACAAGGTGAGAACCAGAAGTTTTACTAAGCTGTGAAAATAACAGACACCATGGAAGTTGAGAAAAGGACGGGAACAGAAGGACAATTATCCAACAGGAACAGAAATTAACTAAGAACTTCCTAGATTACAACGTTTTCTGGGGGAAGGAATCACTCCCCTTTGTAGAAACATAATTCTAAGAAAAGTCTCAGGGTGCCAAATAAATATTTATAGATTTCCGTCTATACTGCAACTTTTTTTTTTAGTATAACACAGGCCAATAAATTTCACTCTCTGGAAAGGTTTCTCATGGATACCCAGGAGCTGGACTAAAATTAGAAGGATAGACATTTCTTTACAAATTAGGTGCAGGTTTGTCTGGTCCTCTACAGCCTCAGTGGGAGCTGAGTATGTGAAAAAGCTGCAGATCTAGATCCTTGAGTTTTAACAGACAAGTCATTTGTACTTGCTGCATTAAAATACAACAAACCAACCTGTAATATAATAATAATATTGCTCTTACACTGCCAAAGTTCTCCACTGTGGATTTCAGGTATAGCAACACATGCTTTACTCCTAACGAAAGCTGTTCAGGCGGAAGCTGGGAAGCCAAGTCTCTCAATTTTGTCTGGATATCATCTTCCAGTAAGGTATTGCTCCCTCTCTCAAAGGCTTTCTTTAGCAAGGTGGTAAATACAGAATCCAGGGCCACAGCAGGTTCTTTGCATACCTCTTTGCATTTTTTAAACTGTTTAAAATAGAAAAAAAAAAAAAGAGAAAAACAGATGTGAGTATGAATCAAAAGTTTCTTTAACTACCTCTGTTTTGAAATGAGTTCTGCGCTAAAAGTGGGATTGAAGCTCCAGGAGTGTATGTGTACAGTTCTGCTACCACAAAGCTAGTCAAAGGTGTTCCATGGCGAATCTGCACATTGTCACTATTGGGCTAACAGAAAAACACAGCAAGCTCTAGTACAGCTGGTCCATGCATTCCCAATGCATACCTGGGTGAACGCCAATCACTGTAAACTTGCTCCTCGGACCACATCACACATTATGCTACACTGTGTCTGATGAGGAGCTGTAGCCTGCGTGATTGCATACAACCCTTGAGCCCCAGCTTTCACTTCCCAACCACAGCACAGACTTCTTGTGTTATAAGAGAAAAGCCCTTGAAAAAAATTGTGTCGCCATGTGATCAAGAAGCAATACAGAATTAGCTTCCTGTAAAAGCACTTTTTGATGGAAATGTAACCTTTATACACTGTAAGGTTTTACAGTAATGCTGGCTTGAGTATTCAAGTGACTTCAGGTATTCCATACCACAGGTTCCTGAGATTGCTGGGGTATCCAGAGTTTATAATACTGGTTAAATTGGTAGAGTTGAGGATACTTAGAAACTTTCAGGGACTGTAGATCTTTATCATAGAGCTGGAACATCAAGCAGAGGGCGAGTGGTTCTCTCTGAGAGTGCAGGAGGTCAGTGAAAACAGCAACAAGATACTCTATGATGTGTGCTCCTAGAAAAGCAAAATAAAAAATAAAACTTCTGTTGACAGAAGGAATCTGCACGAGCACAGACACTAGGGCAACCCTCTTTCCTTAAAGTCTGGGCAACAGGCCATAAAACATTGTTTAGAAAAGTACTGAATAGTATTAAAACATGTCTGTGATAAGCTAGACAAGTGTTCCTGACCCACTGAGGTATCTGGAAAAATCCTCTTTACAGTAGTCCTTGTTGAAGTAAATAATCACCCCACTTTCAGATACATGCTCAAGCTGGCCTGTTTCCTTCCAGACAGGCATAAAACTAACTCTTCCTTTACTGTGTTGTGCTAAACTTGTCTGTATTTTGATGGATAAGGACCCCAGCCACGAAGAGGAGAACTGATTGGTACTGGGGGGAACACACCCAGGTTAACACATACTGATTAAATATGGAGGATTTTCTTTCCAAACTGGTACTTTCAGTCCCACCCCAGGTGCTACTCAGACAAGTATACATAGGCATTAGTGAGGTGCTGTGTTGTTGGCAAATCCTGCTTTGAGACCAACTGCTGCCCCTGTGACTCCTCACTCCACCAAATCCTTTCCTCACGAGGTGTTAGAACTTCGCAACATTCACTTTCCAAGCTTCATCTGAAGAAGTTTTCTTTGGAAAATGCATCCATTTTCTATCCAACAATCCAGTCCTCTCTGCCCTACTGACTGGTCCCAGTGGAAGAACTGCCTACAGCCGCTGAAGACACCCTTCTCTCACAATCTGCATATTCTGTGCTTAAAACACTCTTGTTATTGAAGCACAACTGCTTCCAGGTCAAGAGTGTCCATGCAGTGCCAGTGTCTCTGCACTGCTCCTCAGTCCCCTCTATACTATGCATGAATGAGTCTGGGCTCATTCTCTTCCTTCACTTCCCTGCATCTCACAGGGGAAAGGTGGCATCTCTTTTTCTAACCTGGGCAAGTTTGTTTTCCCATAGTATGAGCTCCCTAGAGTCAAACAGGGATTTAGAGAATGCCTGCATCTCCATCTATTTTCCCTACTCCAGAAACCAAAAGCGAGTTTCTTTAGGGTCAGAAAAAAAGGACAGAAGTACCTCATAAGCTTTAACACCTCTCTTGAGCAGGGATCACCTTCGATCTGGAGCTCCTTCTGATTTCAAGAAAGATAATAAAATGCCTGGAGGAGCTCACCGGGTAAGAATGATCTCACTTCCACTCCACTAGCATAGATGATACATAGAAAAAAAAACATCTGTACCTGTTCCATTTTCAGTCTGAAGCAACAGTATATTCCTGGCTTCTAATGCAGCAGGGACAACAGCACTGAATGGAAATGTTTGGATAATCATGTCTTCATTTAAAATGAACCCAACTTCTTCATCTAAGCCATCGCTGCCCTCAACTAGGACATCCACCATATCCAGGACATCTATTAAGTGAAGGAAAAATGTAAGCAGAGGATTCAGACTAACTAGAAAACAATGGAGGTAGAATCCAACATTACAGGAATACAGGGCAGCTTCTGAATACCCAAAGGAGAAAAAAAGGATGAAAGACACATTTGTCTAGCAATGTAATGGTAAATTTAACTGTAAAAATCACTGTCTTACTGTGTGCTTAAGTTTACTTTTTCCTTTTCAACACTGCTGTCCAGCTGACAGAAGTAAGGGAAGGGAAGAGGCGCATCACCCACTGCTGTCAAGATGGCACTAGGTAAGGACTATCAGAGCATAAGAGTGACAGGAAATGTGTACAGAGAAGTACAAAGGAAGCAGCCACTTCCCCCTTAAAAGAACATCCTGAAAAAGTCCTTGAAGAGCTTCTCAGCTCTGTATGGTCAGAGAACCAAATCTTGGTCATGAAAGAGTCAAAGACAGCTTTAACACCCTAAGAAGATACCTTGTATTCCATCACTGACATTAGGTCTCTGTAGTACAGACAACTCAAGGCAACTGATCCGTGTGGTACTGAGTGTTAAACTACCTCAATTATCTTACTGCAAAATCCTAAGCATGGATGGCTACATCAGAACACCTAGCACGTAGTTAGTTGTCCAAGTGTTCACATCTGCAGAATTTTGTAGGGCTGTGACTGGTCCCAGAGAGCAGGAGCAGCAAAATTCCAGCTGTGCTCCTGTGAGCAAGAAAGTTCCCTAGGCACCCCAGCTCTTTCCTCCGGGACAAACAGCCCCAAAGAGAGGAACTGTATTAGCTTCCATTTTAGTTAGAAAATGCTGTTGCAGGAGCCTCAAGAGAGATTTACAATACTGTCAAAACAGCGTAACTGCATCAGAAATTACTTTTGAGAGTAAACTAGCAACTGCAATTCAGACTTCTACTTCTGAAACTAAATACAACCGGATTAGATGAATCCTGTAGGTCCTTACTTAAGCAGGATTTCCATAGTTACCAGTCATCAGTTTGCAGATTAGGGCTACAAAATTTAGCACAAAGTCTCGGAATTCTCTGTTGTTGAGGGAATCACCACATACCGTCAATGTGAGAGACGGGGATGCTGACATTATCAGAGTCTTGTTTAAACATATTAACTTGGAGCATACTGGCTTCCTGAACAAGGTCTGCTGCTTTATCTGTATATGGATAGGGGTTTGTCACCAGTTTCAACAGGATCTGTTAACAAAGGTTGAGAGTGAAATGTAAGTGCACAGGCTATTAAGTCTATGGGAACCATATCTTGTTAAGAAAGACTGTTCTAAAAGCAGTTGGAATCTAGGAAAGCTTTAGGAGGATAGCTTCCATATAATCCCGCAGGAATCTGACTATGGTTATCACTGTACATGGAACACTGGGTCTGATTGGAAAATGTCCCCTGCAATTTTGAACCTAAAGTGATACCACAGACTGAGTCCCTGGGGAAACTGCAATGAAAAGGAAGCACTGGGCATTTAACTTCATGAGAAATAAACAGGAAGTGTCAACTTTGCTTGTAAAAGATTACAATTTACTCAGGTCTGATACTTTTGTCAGTTATTGCCACATAAAGAAAAGATGAGACAAGAGCTACCCCCACACTCAACACTACCCTGATATCAACAGTGCTGTAACGACAACTCATCCTTCTGGATTTAATTTTCCTCCAAATCATTTCACTGTCCTCCCACCCAAGAAAAGGAAGATGTCAGTTCTCTATAAAGAATTACAAACTCTGCTTTTCTCAGAATTCATTCACTGATCTTTGTCAGGTTTCTCAACAATAGCCACAAAATAATTAGTTTCAAGTGCTATTCTTGGCATTGTTTATCCAGCTAATTTGAAGAGCTGTTACCCTTTCCAAAAACTGAATCACTGCTTCCTTTTTGTCTTCTTTTGTATTATCCAAGTGTTCCAGCCAAAATGAAAGTTCCTTCCATGTGTACTCAAACACTCCACTGTCACGTAAAACCTGTTCAGAAAACCAGAGGAGGGTATAAAAAAAAAAAGCTAAAATACAAAACTCAAAAAAAGCACAAATATTTTTGCACAGTAATTTCATGTTTTCTTCTTCTTGTAAAGAAAAAAAAAAAGGAGAGCAGGTTGATGAAAAGAAATATGTCATTCTTACCCCCTCAGAGGCTTTATTCCCACTCACCAGGACCACTCTAACTGCATAACAGACAGCAAAACTGAATGCACTTTTAAAAACAAAATTTCCCAAGACTGTATCATCTGACCTCAGCATAACTAGGACCAGGGCCTAGTGTCTTTATCACAGCTGTTTGCTTACTGCTCTATCAGCAAGAGCAGTAAGAAGTAAGCAGTAAGAAGAGGCATGACTATGTTACAGATGACGAATGAAACCTGCTGAGCTCTGACAGACACACACAGGCTCTGCAGGAGAAGGGCAAGAAGTAGTCCTGGGGCAGAGAAAAGAGGGCTTTCTGACCAAAGTAAGAGGCAAAACATGGATGCCTCTCACAACTGGTAAAATCAGCTGAGAGCTACTTCTTTCCGCTCCTGTCTTCTCAGAGCCTCTTCTCCTCTCACGTGCTGTCTGCAGCACAAATGGAGTACAACTCCACTTGGTTCCTGCCCCCACACTGACCACATGTATGGAATGGATCCTATATGCATCCCATTCAAGTATGCTGCCAACAACTATTCATCAGACTGGGCAGCAAGCACATGGCGATCTCACTGTGAACGTTCATTCCCACACATTTGGAATACGAGACTTCTACAAACACTCAGGGCACAGGAATGTGCATCGGCACATGCCAGGGCAGTATCCACCAGGGATCCAGAGGCCATCATACCTGCAGTGCTGCTCACCACAGCAGCCTCTCTCCCACTTCACTGCTCAAGGCCTATGGTGCAGCCACACAGAGGAAGAGAGCCAGCTGCAGCACAGAGCCACAGCCAGGGCCAATCCCTCTTGCTGGTCCCAGCCTGCAAACGAGCCTTATGCTGGACAGCTTCAACAAAGCTAGTGTGTCCCCTGTACCATCATGCAGCCTGAAACACCAGATCTCTCCCCTGCAATGAGAGCTACTACTACGCTGTCCCACACACTGGCAAGTAAGGTCCCCTTAAGACACAGCCAAAGGTAGCAGCAGTCAGTCAGCAGAAAGCCTACTGAGGTCAAATTTGCCTGGACACAGAGCATTTGTTCCCTCCACCTCAGTAAATCTTATTCTTATAATTCCAGGGGAGCAGGCTATATTGCTTTAAGGGGGGTTGTACGCCTTTATACCATTACAGCATGAAAAAAAAAAGTGCGATACCCTTAAAAACAGTCTATAGAAGGGCTTTTGAAAACTACAGATGTAATATAAAGGAAAATCACTGCTACATTAAATCTAAATCAAGCTACTTATGCTTAAAAGAGTTGAGCAGACGGGTAAACAGTCAAATAAAAAACAGCGAGTTGTGACCACGGCAAGGTCCAGAGAGGAGAGCAGGCATGCTCACAGTTGCTGTGGGTGGTGAGGCAGACTCGATTTTACCACAGTCAAGTAATAGGCTTTAAAGTATTTAGAAATTGTTGCCCACTTGCATGCAATCTAAATTTGGGCCTTTATCTGAGACCTTCACATTAGGAACTTGGTGACCCAATGCTCCATCTGTAAAAGAAAGGAAGGAGGAGGAGGAATGGCTGTCCGAAGGACAATCCAGATGACAGGCGATTTGAACTGCACAGTGGTAGAACCACTTGCCCCTCGCTCTCAACAACAGAAGAAACCTTGACCACCTTCCTAACTCTGGCATCTACGTTAAATGACTGTAATTATGCAGGATGAACCTGTGCCTTGCCTTTGTTCCTCCCCACACACAAAATACAAAGGAAGCTATCACAGTTCATTTGCTCTACAGTTACTCTGTGTACACCACCATGTTATAAAAATAACACCGCTGCTTACACGAATCTGACAGGATAATTCATTTAAAGAAATAAAGAAAGAAAGGAAAAGATTAATTTTTAAATAATTAACTATTTTTGGCAGAGTCTTGAAATAGAAATACACTTGCAGCTCTGATGAAAATAGGCAGGAACAGAATGTGAAATCCAAAAACATGCCTTCCGATTATATGGCACTGTGTTGAAAAATAAGCAAAACACACTCATTAACATCTATTCTTAGCAGCTTTTCTGCTGACATAACTGCCCTAACTTCACTGCTCCTGTATTCCCTTCAGAGAAAATGAAATAGACTGAATCTAAAAGAGGAGACAAGAGTGAGTCAGCCAGCCCACGTCTTCATTCAGCTAAAGAATCCAAACACACTACAAAAACTGTACTGGGTAGCTTTTGATTGAGATACTAATTACTGTGAGACGAAGTTAACCTGTCTTTAATCCCTTGCAGGGACCAAGGGCAACTAAAACCTAATTCAATCACTGTAACTTTGGTGTCGTAGCTTGGACATCACGATTGCACCCTGCAATTGAAGCTAAATGCAGAAATTAAATGCACAAAGCTGTACACAAACTTGTATGCCACCATTGCTATGGGACACTGCCTGAGGAACCCTGTTCAGGGCTTAAACCAGCTTCTTGGATTTTCTCTTGAGTGTACAGTTGTTGGGTTGGGTTTATTCTTAATGTAGATCTCTACCCCTACCTAGATAACTAAAAGATGCCCAGTTTTAAAAAGATAGTAGAACTGACAGCCACTGCTGCAGTCATGAGATTTGTAGTTGATTAGCACTTCTGAAAAGTCACATAACTTATTTAAATGCACAGAAGGGGATTCTAATTCATTTTTAAGACAAAAGTACTCCTTGCATCAGAGCTTGTAACAGACTGTAACAAACAGGACTATTTTGCAAGGCCAGAGCAAACTAGCTAAGGCTTCAGGAAGGCTAGAGTGATGAAGTACAGATTAAATAAATGAGGATAAAAAAGAAAGATCAAAAATAATCTCTTCTTGATCAATGTCAAGACCTTTGCACGTACAAACTACATCAGTTTATTACAGTATCAGAATTAAGTCAGCCTAGGTGGGTGGGCAAATATTAAAGAAATTTTCCTTACTATTTCATCAATTGTTACAGCAGATTCAGTTGCCAGCATTTACTTTCACAGAATATTTAGCTTATAGGTAGTTATCTTACAGCAATTTCCAAGAACAGTCACAGAAAACAGTAAAGAAGACTGCTGGCCACAACTATGCAGTAAAAATACCTGCTTCAAGAAAAAATTTAGAACACAGAAATTTTAGACTAATAGGATATAGTGAATATCCTGACATTTCAGATCAAACACTTACCTTGATGATCAGTTTTTTGGTTGAAATTTTCAGATGAGAATGGTTACTTGTAACAAACATTTTCATCAGTAAATAGAATACTGATTTTTCACCAGATACCTTCTCCATCTCAGAAACATCCTAAAAGAAAAATATATTAAAATTCCTCTGGTACAGCAACACTGTTCAGGATTATGCTGCACTGAAGCAGATATGTAATAAAAGCGTATTATTTTATAGACCTGTCAAAAAATACCAAAGCCAGAAATGAATGGGATCATTTACACTACTTCGCGTTCAGTGAGCCAGGAAGATGAATACAATGTTTTTTTGGAAAGTGGAAGAAAAGAGGAGTAACAGTAACACCACCTAATACAAGGATCCAAGATAAAGCCACTTTCCTCCCCAGTCATCCATCCTTATATAAGAAATATAATTATTTAAGAGACTGATCCCCAAAGAACATGAAAAAAATGCAAATCACAGGAACACTGAACGCTATCTGAACATCAAATGACAATCCTTCAGCCACCTCCTCTGCTTTTCTCACTGACTTGTGTTTGATGTCTAACAACTGTAAACCTCCATTAACATTGCCAGATTTGGCTTTTATTTTTTCTGTTAAAACCCGTCTATACTAGAAAAGCACAGCCACAAGAAAATACTTAAGCTTCTTCGCCTGTTTTCAGGTTTTCCTTTGCTTGCTCTTAACTCTCCTCTGTTTTCCTTTATGGCCAATTGGAAAGGACAGAAAATCTCCTACAAGGCAGGGCCACAGTCACAACAGCCATGAGTGTCTCTGCTTCCCCCCAAAGCTAGGCACACTCTTCTCTCCAGACATGAAAAGCAGGCTCTCTACAGCTCTCTTACTTTACAGGCCTACAGTAAAGAAGAAAGCAGGGGCCCTGAATGTTTCCAGGAATTATGGAGAGGAGGGACAGCTTTAACAAATGCCAGATTCTTCCCTGGGAATGGGTGGGATGGCTCCCATCAGCAGATCATTTCCTTGGTTTGAAATATCAGGCTTTCTAGACAAGTGGAAACCAGAAAATTCTCACTCTTGCCTCTCTCCAAGAACAAGAGCTGAAGGAATCTTGTCCAGCCCTCTTCAGGGAGGCAAAAATTTCTGTCCTTGTAGAAAAACTTTTCAGCTCAGAAGGGATTCCTCACTAATGCTAAGACTATAATTCCTACTGGTTTTACAAAAAGGTCTGTCTGAAACCAGGAATGGGTCACCTCCTAAAACGACTGGACAGGCACCAGTTTAAAATTGGACAGTGCCGGATGTAAAGATTTGAGGACAACAAGTCAAGGAAACATAGATCTGCCTTCAAGTCTCTTACCTGTACTCTGAACCAGGCAAATTTATTTGCAGGAAGTTCCAAAGCCACTTTCAGTATATGGTGCTGCAGAACAGGAGGGACTTCCTCTCGGAGGCCCTTTTCAGTGACAATACCTTAGGTTTGAAAACAATACAATCAACCTTATTTTGGTATACCTTCCTCAGACCACCTCAAACCACCACTGTAAAATAAGCTGTCAATCCATAAATTTTCATACCATGAGATCCCCAGACACACTACAATTATGTCTACCCAATCTATGTCTGGAATCCAGCCCTCAGCAGGGAGAGTCTAACACCTGCATCTGACACAAGCCATCACTGGTGCATGGGAATACAAAAACTCTTCTATCAGTCTCAGCAACCCTGAAAAGCTGTGTCCTACAGGAAGTAAGAAGGATGGGTAAACTGGAGACCAAAATACAGAATTTAAGTCAATAACAAATCTTAACACTTAGACTCTTACCATATTTGCCACAGCCAATGGAACTTTACACTTGTGTCTGTCCCTGTATCATTTTTATCATCTGCTCAGAACAACTGCTTTGGCATAGCCTCAGAATTACTCACCTTACAGGTCACACCTGTAGACCTTTGTCTACCTAGTCTTTAGTAAAGTCTTTGACACCACTTTCCACAGCATTCTCCTGGAGAAACTGGCTGCTCATGGCTTGCATGGGCATACTCTTCACTGGGTAAACACCTGGCTGGATGGCTGGGCCCAAAGAGTTGTGATGAATGGAGTTAAATCCAGTTGGTGGCCAGTCACAAATGGTGTTCCCCAGGGCTCAGTGCTGAGGCCAGTTCTGTTCAATATCTTTATCAATGATCTGGATGAGGGGATCGAGTGCACCCTTAGTAAGTTTGCAGATGACAACAAATTTGGTGGGAGCATTGATCTGCTTGATGGTAGGAAGGTTCTACAGAGGGATCTGGACAGGCTGGACTAAAGGGCCAAGGCCAGTTGGATGAGGTTCAACAAAGCTAAATGCCAGGTCCTGCACTTGTGTCACAACAATGCCATGTAATGCTACAGGCTTGGGGAAGGGCAGCTGGAAAGCTGCCCAGCAGAAAAGGACCTGGGGGGTGTTGTTTGACAGCTGGCTGAATATGAGCCAGCAGTGTGCCCAGGTGGCCAAGAAGGCCAATAGCATCCTGGCTTGTATCAGAAATAGTGTGCCCAGCAGGACTAGGGAAGTACTCGACATTGGTGAGGGCACATCTCAAATACTGTGTTCAGTTTTGGGCCCCTCACTACAAAAAAGACACTGAGCTGTTGCAGCGTGTCCAAAGGGCAACTAAGCTCATGAAGGGTCTAGAGAGCAAGTCTTATGAGGAGCAGCTGAGGGAACTGGGGTTGTTTAGCCTGGAGAAAAGGAATCTCAGAGGAGACCTTATCACACTCTACAACTACCTGAAAGGAGGTTGTAGCAAGGTGGGTGTCTGTCTCTTCTCCCAAGTGAAAAGTGACAGGATGAGAGGAAATGGCCCCAAGTTGCACCAGGGGAGGTTTAGATTGGTCATTAGGAAAAATTTCTTCACTGAAAGGATTGTCAAACTGAACAGGATGCCCAGGGAAGTGGTTGAGTCACCATCGCTGAAGGTATTTAAAAGTCATGGAGATGTGGTGCTTAAGGACATAGTTTAGTGGTGGACTTGGCAGTAGCTGGACTTGATAATCTCAAAGGTATTTTCCAACCTAAATCATTCTATAATTCTATGATTTTTCCCCTGACAGACTTTAATTAAGGCATTTACATAACTCCCATTGTTACAGATCCCAGACCTGCTTAAAACACAGTTAATTGCTCTAGTTTGGTGGCCTACAAGCTCTGGTGGCCCACAGAAAGCAGTGACACCCAAACAACATTTTGCGTTCATCTCCAGTCTCAGTTTTAAATGGCTGTACTTACTGTACCACAAGCAACATTGGAGAATCTTGCCCACAGTCCATAATTTGTGGCTCATCATCCTTGCTGCATTAAGCAGGTACAGAAATACCCTCCACGAACATGACATCAGAGACAAAAATACAATATTGCTAAAGTGCCTCCTCATACAGGTTTTCCACAGGAGGTAATACCATACGTAACACTGCTCTTCTCCCCACACACTGCCAAACTATTATAAAATAATTCAGAACACAGCAAATGGAAAAAATACTCAAATGTTAAAAGAATTGGTAAGTGCTTCTCCCCCATCCCAAACTTTCTGTGAACTATCATGTTAAAAAAATAAATCTGTATCACTGCGACTAATAAGTTTGGAAATAACTTATGTTAGATTGTTGACATAGCTCTAGGAGAATTACACCTCCAAATCTCATTAAGAGTTGAACATAAGCCTTCTTCAGAAATATTAGAATTAAAACCCCATACAGACCAAATAAGACACCCAAAGAGGAAGACTGTAGTGCAACCTACCACTCTCCTACAAAAGAGTGTAGCAGTGAATTTAAGAGGCCAGAATGCCACAGCACTGCACAAATAGCAACAATAAATGTCAACACAATGAAGAAACTAAGTGGGTTACTTTTAGAAAACAGTTCTTTATCTACACAGAAAAGCAAACATTCCTTTCTGCTTTAGACTTTGTAAATAGCCAGAGAAAGCAATGAAGGTAACAGAAATACCCATCACATACCTTTTAGCAGCTTGCTAAAATCAAAGGTGCTCTGTGCTACCAAGTGGGGCACAACCTTTTGATAAAGGCATATGACCTGAAGCAGTGCAGCTTTCAGAAACAGTGTATCAGCATCATCTGAACCTAAACAAAGTGTTTACATAATTAGTTTCTCCTTCTTTCATACCAAGAGAGCACAGAGTAGCACCTACATTATTGAACATGAGAATTACTAACTTACATTTCCATTAGACTTGCCTATGAAATAATCGGTTATCTTCCTCACTAACAAGAAGAAACAGAATAAAACCATGGAAACCTCAGCTTCTTTCTCCAGCATTCCTGTGTGAATACTTCTAAAACTAGATTAGCTTATTCAATGCTTAAATTGGCAGTTGCCATTTCTAATTTCATCCTAAAGTTCTCACACATGTAAAAGACAACCTCAACATATTAACACTTCCTATAAGAATCCAAACAGTCCCACTGCTGTTCAAGTTAAGGCTGAACAACAGAAAAAAGTGAAGGAAAGGATTACGGTCATGCTGCTGGCTCGCAGGGACACTACTTTTACCTAATACCTGGTAGGTTTGACTGGGGAAATGCAGGAAACAGTACAGTAATTTATTAGTTTGGTTAGAAGTTTCTTTCTTTCCCTTCCCTCTTTCAAAATATTACTTTCTCGATGTGACCTCTTGGCAAGAGGAAGACAAAAATATCTGTATGAGTAAAACACCAATCCCAGATAAGGCAGCCATTTACGTCTTAAGAAAAGGTATTTTAGCAGCTAAATACTCTTTTAGTTTATAAGATGAGGAGGCATAAAAGCTACTTTTATCCACTCAGCAACGAAAGGAAGCAAAAGAAATGAAGGGCAGCCAAAACTTTTTTTTAACACCTACTTTTTTCCTGTTAACTGGGTCTCCCTCAGGGAGCTATAAACTGGAGGGATGCCATACATAAACTTTGTCTTTGTTTGCCCGAGTCTCAACTCCCACTAAAAAAAGAATTCTCTAGTGGCCACAGTGCAAATAAAGCTCTAAAGGTTAGCTGAGAGCAAGTGATACAGCACTAGCACCCTAGCATGCAGAGAAACTACAGCTACAGTACTTTATAGAGATTAGCTACTCCATTGGTTTCCGGAGGCGCTCTACCAATAAAGAGCCTTGGAACGTCAGCATTGACAACTATTTTGCTGCCCAAAGCCGCACACAGGACATACACTGAAAAACTCTGCTCCAGGAGGTCTCACTATGGAATATGCCCTGTGAAGGACATGAAGCTGTCTGTAAATTTATCTTCAGTCTACAAGTAAAACATTGCAGGCTGCTAGCCAAGCCACACACAGTACTAAAGCTTCCAGGTCGTTGCAATGGGACTACAAAAGCAAGCCCTTCAGGAGGGACACTGGTTTTGAGAAAGGAAAACTGAAGTCTTCATTCCAACCCTCTCTCCCTCTTCCAACACTCGCATGTTACTACGCCTGTGCTACAGCAACACAAGCATTTGCGTAGTCACAGTAACTAACTGCTTCAAAAAAATTATCTCATGGTAAAATAACTTGGCCAAACTAAAATCCCTCAGAAAATTATTTTTCAGGCATATCAGTTTCCCTGCCTGTTTTATCATGTGGCTGCAAAATACTCCTACTAGCATAAAAGGGTCAAGGACAGAAGGGTTGAGTTCAACAAGGGGAATTGCAGAGTCCTGCATGGGAGGACAAATAAGCCCATGTGCCAGTACACACTGGGGGCCACCCAGGTAGAAGGCAGCTTGGCAAAGGACCTGGAGTCCCAGTGAACACCAAGTTGAGCACGAGCCGGTGATGTGCCTTTGCCACAGAGGCTACTGGTATCCCAGACTGCATTAGACAAAGCAGGAGGTCAAAGGAGGCAATCCTTCCTCTGTACTCCACACTGGTGAGGCCACATTACGTTGCTGTGTCCAGTTCTGGGCTCCTCAGTACAAGAGAGACACGGACATACTGGAGAGAGTCCATCCAAGGGCCATGAAGATGATGAAGGGACTGGAGCATCTCTCCTATGAGGAAGGGCTGGGAGAGCTGGGACTGTTCAGCCTGGAGAAGAGAAGGCTCAGGGGATCTCAGCAATGTATATAAATACCTGAAGGGAGGGTGCAAAGAGGATGGAGCCAGGCTCTTCTCAGTGGTGCCCACTGACAGGACCAGAGGCAATGGGAACAAAGTGAAACACAGGAGGTTCTCTCTGAACATCAGGAAATAGTTTTTACTGTGAGAGGGGGCTGTACACTGGCACAGGTCGCCCAGAAATGCTGGTGTCTCTGTCCTTGGAGACATTCAAAAGCTGTCTGGACATGGTGCTGGGCAACCACATTTAGGCACAGGGGCTGGAGAAGATGACCTCCAAAGGTCCCTTCCAGACTCAACCATTCTGTGATTCTGTGACAGTAAAATGGCAAACTGCTTAACCTGCTGCAATGGCAGCCTATCTGTCAAACTGTGGTGTTAGGCAATTCTGACGAGCGTCAGAATTAAACTGCCCAAAGAACTGAAAAAAGCAAAGATGAATAGTAAATGCACAAGTGACATCTGGACTCCGCTAAAGTTAACCACCTTACATGGGATGAGGAATTCACAATACCCATTCACACACATGTAAGAAGGGGTAACTCCACCTGCTTTGCCTACCATGCTGTTCAGCAACTTCTGCTGTCTCGGTCATTGCCTTTGCAGTGGAGATATCACTTTCCCTTTTCTCCTCTTTGCCATCGTGGTGTTCTCTCCCTTGCTTCAGAAGGGACTGCCAGACAGCCACTATACTGGTCATGTCTGGTAAAACCTAGAAGCAAAATCAGTAAATTGCAATAGCTCTCCTGCATGAGACAAAGCTACTGTGATAAAAATATTCACAACCAATCAAAACAAGGATTTGCTGCTCTTCACAAAGGTTAGAACCGATCTTGTATGCAACCGGAAAAAGATCTGAAATCAAGCAGTGTACTTGCACTTCTGCAGAACATAAATAGCAGAAAGAACATTTTATTGAAAAAGTTTCCTGTAAAAAATTTTTGTTTGGTTCTTCATCCTCATGGTGTATCTTCAACCCAAGTACTACCTTTTCCAGTAACTTCTAACTCTGAACGAACTCTGCTGGCTACAATTTACTTGAACCAGGAGGAGAATTTGCTTCTGAGCCTGCTCTTGGAATTCATTTGTAGCACAATAGCTGCCAATGTTACATATTTGTCTCACAACAAAATTTTATTTGCATTTCCATCAGTCATCTTGGTTAGTAAATGTAGCCCAGAACCACAGCAGTTATTAACACTTCTTAACACATGGCCCTCCCCTCCCACTGCTCAAAGATACAATCTCCTGACATCCAGGCTACAACCAGATGGGAAGAAAGCACAGAGGAGTAACTATGTGCTGCAAGGTGACTCAACTTTTTTTTTTCATTTTGTACCTTGCTGACGGCTTCTCTGTACAGCTGTACAAATTCCTGTATCATTGATAGTGTGTAGATTTCTGACTTCTGCCAAGTTTCTTCATTCAAACAGTACTCAATATTCTTCAAGACTCTTCTCAGAACCATTGACAGAAGTGACAGTATGCTATGCTTCACTACTGTGCTGGGTAACTAAAAGAAGGAAGTTAAATTAATGACATTTCACTGCTTCATCTTATGCTTTGCACATAATCTGTATTCTGAATATATGTTAAAATTTGTTAATGAACTAATTACTTCCTAAACCTTGGCTTGCAGGAAAGAATCTATAGGTATTCAGATTCCCAGTCTAAACCACCACTGAGTACTGGTAGAGTTGGTGCCTGTGAATGGCTCTTGGAAGCATTATCACTGGGTTTAAATTAGTTTTCCAGTGCTTCCCCAAACTAGCTTTATGCTGGGACAGACAATATAAAATGCACACAATTAGCCAACTTAAGAAACTTCTTGGATGATCACACACTTAAATCAAGCAGTATTAACTAGGACAAAAAATTCCACTGAAATACTATAGACTGCTCTTACATTTAGTCCATGGGCGAACATTGTCTTATTGCACACCGTAGGGACTGTTGTTACCATCACCATAGAAAGCAACTTGGGAAGAGGAATAAACTCTGAAGTCTTAAAAGAATTGGAAATCTCTGGTTGAGCCTCATAGATCTGGAATAAAAATAACAATTTAATCAACATTGATATAGTCCTGGAAACAACAGCTGCTTCTGGGGAGCATTTTACAGAAGGGCTTTGACTTGTCAGAAGTAATGACAGAACTAAATATAAATTTTTATTCAGAAATCCTACAGAGCATCCTCCAGACTTCTATTCAACTAAATGGAATATCTGTATGTGACCTGCACCCTTGCTAAAGGCCACCCTTTTCAACAGACTACACATCCTACTTGGTCATTTTAAGCTAACACAGTGTCAGAGGAACACTCAGAAAGGACAAACATTTTTTCTAGCTGACCTTCGATGTTGCTGCATCTCAAAAAACATACCACCAATGTGATGCTTCCCACTACTTCTTATGCCAATTACTTCTTTCCTGGTTTAGTTAAATGTTTGTACAGCCTCCTGCTTCAAGCATGGTTTTTTACCAAATGACCTTCCAACTCTCTCTATGCCTACACTTTTTAAACCTGCTGTGGCTCTAAGCCATGGCTTATTTTCCTCAGCACCCAGAGAAAAGAGGATGTGATTTTCCCCCCTCCACTTACCATCTTCAACATTTAACAGCATCCTGCTGCTTCTTTTCTAACGTACCTACAATAATTGATGGTGTATTTCAGAACCATTAAGTCCTTCCTGTTTAGTTCACTTAAACCTCAGCCACCTAACTTCCCCACTGCTGGACTGGTTTGTTTTTGCAATCATTATTTATGAAATATTGTGCCTGTCTGCTTTTTAGTGATTTTAATAAACTCTAAAGCACTGTGCATTTACAGCTGTGAACACAATAAATCTTCAGACATGCGAGTTTCCTCTGATACAGAACAGCTGCTTTTGAAACAAAAGCAAAAAACCCCCACTCCCTGATCCTCAGCTCAGTTCCTCTGAAATCAGTGAAATCTTGTTCCTTGTCACAAGGAAGACCTCAGCTAAGATCATGAATTTGGAGTTAGTTTATACCTAACACGGCCACACCACAGGCTGGCTGGGCTCTGTATTGCACAGTAGCCAAACTGTAACAAATTTTATAAAGGAATGGGATTATAGTATCTATCTGTAATAAAAGCAATTAAAGGCAGGCAGGCTTACCAATTTACTACCAAGTTCCTTGGCTTGGTAACTTTTCTGTATGTCGGGAATATTTGACTTTACCATCTTTCCTATTACAATTTCGTTAAATTCTGCATTACTATTTAACTACTTCAATTTTCTGAGGAAAAAAGAATATCAGGATTGCATATTTCTAAGGAGAGGTGGTGTGCATCATTCATACCCTTACCTTTTTGAGTAACTTCATACTGTCCATCCAAGTTGATTTCAATCTAGGAACAAAGGAATACTGGGTCTCCTTAAAATACCTATTCAATAAATCTGGGCATACTTTAAGGATATTAACCATGAGATCAGCAACCATTTCATCCTCTGCTGCAGTTTTTAAACCAAGTAGAAAGCGCAGAAGCACCACATTTCCTCCCCTATTGAAGACAAAAAAATACTTTAAAAAAGAAATCCCTATTTCAATACTTTACATGTGATGCTAGCTGCAACTACTCTAACTGTTGCTGGAGTAAATTCAAGGCAAAACCTCTCACACTGCTGGCAAAATTTCTGAGTTTATACTTAGAAAAGTAAGAACTGAATTTACCTCCAGGTTTTCTGCACAACAAACAGCAATTCCTTTTAATTAAAACCACAATGTTTCAGAAACATTCTAACCAAACTTCACAAAGCTAAAAATGTAGAATTAAAACTTGATATTAAACTTGGAAGTATTTTCTGTGGTCTTTCAGTCCCTTTTTCTTCTATATGTCCCTAAACAAAGTGAGAATACTGCAGATATCAGATGAATACCAGTTAAAATTTTGCTCAAAGCAAGAAACAACCTGTTCTAGCACCACTCAGTATTAGTACCTGCTACTACAATCTAGTACCTTCTTTGCCCAGTTAATGTGATGAAGCATAAACTCACCCTATGAGAAGTCTTCCATGGAGTTGCAAGAGTGTGAATTGTTTTCTCTATCAGTCATAATCTGAGTGCACACATATACAGCAAATGGAAACAGTAAAGCAAATAGGTGCTCCCAGATTAGGTGTTGCAGGCCAAATTCTGGCACTACTGAAATCAACGTTGATGTTTTCCCAAAATCTGGGATAAACCATGTCTGGTTCTACAAAATGTAAATTATACTAGATATTTTACCACCATCTGGTTTACACTGCAGCTTTGATGCAGTCCAAAAATGGTCCAAAAATCACACCTCACAGTAGGGGACTTGGTATCCAGTTATTCATAGAGATGGCTCAGAGAAACACCACCACTGCCTAACCCCCAGTGAACAGGGCAGAGCACTCTCTTCTCTAGTATGCAGAGGTATAAGGAGATTCAATAGTTTGATCTTGGGAAGTTAAAAACAAAACAAAACAAACCCCAACGTATTTATTTCTTCTGCCACAGAAGAAAGAGAGGAGGAAGCAGAATTCAGTACAGTTACTTGCAAAAGCCTGGAAGAGCATACAAGATAACCAGTGTGGTCTTTCTTGTTGCCAGCACAAAACACACCATCTCAGTTGTCTGGTGACTTACTTGCCAGAAGTTCCAAGACTTGGATCATAGAAAGTTATGCCATGTTTCAGTGAGCAGCAGAGCTCCATCAAGAAATTATGAACAAGTTCCCGTACCATCATCTTTCCCACCTCTTCAGAACCCTGAGTCACCTATAAAAAAGGCACAATTTTTGGTATCACAGAAGAAAATCTTGCACCAATTTCACTCTTCTCTAAATTTTAGGAAGCTCCTTTTACAGAAATGCTAAAAGATAGTTTGGGTTTTGTTCAGACTAACAATGCAAGTTTCAGTTTCTGTATTAAACACATTAAATATTACAATACTTCTTGTTTCATGGAAAGAAAAACTCCCAAGTTTAGGTACATAAGTACCATTTGCAGGGTTACTAACTTGGAGATTTTTGCTAAGAAGCTAGACAGAAAAAGACAGAGAAAAATCAAGCTGAAGAAAAGTAGTGATACAAAACTGACATAAATTGTGCAAGGCCATCCTGGGACCTTGAAGTCAGGGATCTAATATTTACTCTGAAATAACCAACTTTCAACTCCTCAGGCCACGTTCACTATGAGGAAGTTCAGAAAGACCGAAAAAACCACTGAAGCGTTCAGCACAAAGCATGTGAAACAAGCATGTGTATGTTTTTCAGGCCAGTCTGGCAGAAGACAGAACAATTTTAATACAGGGCAAGAAAGATGGATAGCTAACAATGCACTGAAAATGCGAAAACTCCAGGGAAAGAAGATGGGGCATCAATGCCATTACAGTCACCATACAAAAATGGAAGAAGTGACCAAATATCCATGTTAAGCAAAAAGAAAAAAAGTGAATCCAGATTCCATCAACCTTTTACAACCAGTACAGCTCAAGATCCCTACAAATGAGAAGTCTCTTGACAACTGTAGTTAGGAAATCACAAGCCATACGACTCACAAGGACTGCATGGGATTGGAAGAATTTAAAATTACTCAAAACTGAAATGCATGCTTATGAATAGGATCATAGATTTGCATAGCTTCAAGCAGATACCTACTAGAAACAGATCTCCGTCAAAAGGTGTTTACAATATACCAGGATTGGAATAGCATAGGCATAAATATCCAACAGAGGAAATACAAGGCAGTAGTTGTTCAGTGTCAGAAGTTTTGAACAAGAATGGTTGGGCTTCCAAAGATGAAGTATTAACCAACACAAAGGTGAAAACCAAGTGGAACATTTCTACTGCTTTGCACTGGGCTTACAACCATGCCTTAGATATTCCCACAGTGAAAGGTGGGGAAAAAAGAGATTACATGATTGAGAAAAATAAGAAAGCAAAAATGTAACCTATTGATGAGAAGACATCTGCAGTTCTAACACACACCCACCAGCTGCAGCCCTGATTCTTGCCTCATCTACAACTTTAGGAATCTGATTTAGGAATCTGATTTCAGGGACCAGTAGAATCAATAACAGTTCAACCCTTAGAAATCCTGCCAACCTCTCAAACACTACAAACTGAAAAGGCTGGCAACAATCTTGGGAGTTTAGCTCTCATATCAGAACAGTGTGTAGGATGGGAATGAGGCATATGGTAAGAACACTGCTCCTGATATATTCTCCTATAGGGACACAAATGTGTCCAGGCAATGGAACACAGTACTCGCAGCTGAAAGCCCCATTTCTCCCTGGTCAACAGATTTGCACTGCAGTTCTGGCAACCAGGGAGGGGAAACAAACCCTCCTCCTTGAGGAGTGAGAAGCAGCAGAAAGTCAGGGTTCCTTTTTAAGTAGCCTCAGAAGATCGCTCTTCTTGAGCTCCCAGTTACTCTAACCTTGATGAGCTATTTTAAAACCTGTGGGATGCAAGAGGGAAAAAAAAGCAAAAAGGCAGGATAAGGACTATGAGTTACAAATAAGTAAGTTACCAGACCTTTAAATCCCCAGCGCTGACATCAGTAATCCCATTCCACCGGTAAAGCAAAGCAATGTGAATCAACACTTCTGCAGTAAAAAAACGCACCTTCTGGGTTTTGGTGATACTTTTATTTTGAACCACCTGAAAACAACAAGAAAAAAAAACAACAGACAACTTTTCTATTTATTGCAAATTACCATAAAATAATGGCAAATAGCAACATACTTTATTCTTCTAGTACACACAGAGCTCACTCTCCTCACTACAGTAGATAAAAGGTTCTGCCTATCCTGCTAACACTTCTTTCACATGCTCCTGCTCCCATTTTGATATGGTCAAAGCAATAGGACTCTACCTGAAAACACTGCATATGCTGAACAGGATAGACTTTCACATTTAACTGAAAAGCACAGAACATATTCAGAGTAGCACAGCCATAGACTAGGATCATGGAAGCCTGCTGGTAGAGATGGTAGAGCCTGCTACAAATAAAGTTTGAATGAAAAGGAAATCACAGTGGAGGAAGTTCTCAAAAGTTCTCCTACTGTTTTCTCCAGGACTTTTTTTAATTCTCATTCTCCTTGCCAAATGAAGGAGTCATACAGTGTGTTAGGTTTCATCAATAACGTAATGGTGTATGACATATGATTCCCACATGGAAAAAGCTTCATTAGAAAGCAAAGCTTCAGAAAGGTTTTTTTTTTACATTTAAATGCTATGGCTTTTTTCTTCTTCTTCTTCTTCCAAGGTTATTGCAATAAAAAAATGAAACAGTATTTTTGCCTTTAACTTATCAGTTGTGAAAAGCCAGAGTCTGAAGTAGGCTCTTATGTTACATTCTAAATTTGAAACTATGTTTTCTTCATTATCTCAACTGGTCATACAACAGCTCGTGCAACATTGCTACAGTAATTCAAAGCAGAGACTCAAAAATCATAGATATTGGAACTAAAAACATTTTTAAAATAATTTTTATAGAAATAACATAAATCTCTGGTGTAGTTGCTGCACCCATAGCAGCAATAACCTGGTGCATCACAGTGAAAGAGGCACTGCCATGCTCAGAAGCTAAGGAACAACAGAGCACAGGAAAGGCAGTCGAGACTAAACCAACACTCACACCTTGCAGCAACTCCTGCTTTCAAGTTTCCTATCTCAACCCTGTTTCATCATGAAGTTATTTCTGCTCACTATGAAAATCAGGAAAAAAAAAACAACTTCAAAGAGGAGCAGACTCTCCAACAGTACCTTCTGACAGCATGTGGTATGTACACTTTCTTTTTCACAATAACTTCTCTGATTTGGGGAAGACAATTTTATGATGAGACTTCCCTTTTCCTCTATCTCACCTTTGATGAAATTTATGTCCTGCAGCAGAAATTCTGTCATCCCAACAGTAAGCAAGTCCAAGGACCAACTAACCAGGACCACAGGACGTGCGCTCAACAGAGCCCTGCCAAGACTGGCTGGCTAACAGTACCACACACCCTCCAGCTGCAACCAGACAGCTCCTAGAAACCCATTTCATGTCACAGTCCCCATACTAAAAACACAGAAAATCCTTTTTCTCCTGGAAAGAAGATTGTACGTCATTACCTAGTTCAGAGGTAACACACCTAGGCAAATCTAGCTGACCTCCCCATTTTGGCATGAGACACATTAACTGAAGGATCAATCTCACTGCCACTGTTAAGCACCGGAAAGACTCCAGTTCTTTTGACCTTCAGGGCTTGGCACTGATGCAGTTGCAACCCGTGAAACAAATGGAATCTGCTGGACACCACACACTAAAGATGAGCTGAAATTAGCATTCAAGTACAAGCTATGCAACGACTTCCTTTAAAAGAGTGCATTGGAAAAGTATAACAAGCTTCAGTCTGGAAACAGTAATACGGCCAAGCTCTCAACCTTCAACAAATATTATCAATAACAGACACACTGACAAACTCGCAGCAGCAACAGCACTAGCACTGTGCCAACATCTTAAAGACCTGTGTATTTTATGATAAATTACTGCAAAACTTGTTTCCAGCAGCAAAGAAAAGAGGAAACAAGAGACAACACAGTTTCAAAGGCGTAACATACCTTAGTTCTCAGGGTGGAAAGTATAAGATTGACAGTAGAAACTTTGTCTTCCCTTATTTCAGAGCGAAGAATATCTGGTATGAAATCTAAGAAGACATTTCAAATGTTAAGTGAAAATGTGAAAGCTATTTTCATACTAAAATGCCTCAGGGAACTCATATCCATTTCTCTTCAATGTCATATTATTTACCTTGCTGTCATATTTAAGGAGGGACCAAAAGGCTGCAATCAGAGTTCAGAAGGATAAAGTGTCTGTAACTAAAGTGACACTGCCAAACCTACTCGCACCATAACTAGCTAAGTTGCCAGCTTGGTTATTAACACTTACTGCAACAGCATTTGTCAACTTCAAATATATTTCAGGCTCCAGTGTGCTATGCAGTATTTAAACTTGAGAAAAAGTCTATCCTTTCCACTGAAAGACTCACAATTGTTTCACTGAGCAATTCTGAAAAAATGGTAAAAAATGTTTAATGCAACATATCCACTACCGTGTTATGAGCAAGGCTGGAGGCCATGAATTTTTTTTCTGCTTACTGAATCGACGGCCTCAAAGTTATATCACATTTACCTTTTTTAAATTTGTGTCACCAAGGACTTCCTGCTTTGCAGAGGACAGTAAACATTATTCTCACGCAGAAGAGGCACTCACTAGAATACTGAAGAACTTTAAATCTTTTCAGGTAATAAGATTAAAAATATTTATTTTCTATCTTATTAGTGCTGTTTAACTGGTTCATGTTTTGAATTAGCTCTTATTTATTATCACCTATTAAAAGATTCTGCCTTTAAAAAAGAATACAAGCAATTGTGAAGTACCTTTTAACTCCAGCACCTGTGTCAAGATCGCATTGTCACCAGCAATTAAAAAGGAGAGCGCAAACTGGATATAGGCCAGACGGACATCAGGTCTCCCCTAAAAAAGATAAAAGGCACTGTTAAGAGTACAGATTATACACAACTGCAAAATTAATATTGCAACAATTTATTATCATTACGAGTACCATAAACCAGTAAACTAAACTTTATGAACATGTTGCATATAGCCATACAAAGAATTTATATTACAATATGTCCACAATACAGTCACTTGAAAAACATCACTGAACATCCTCACTTCTGCACCACTTGGTACACTGATGAATTCACAAAAATACTCAAGAACAGTAGTGACAGCAGTTCTACTGCAATTTCTTGCTATACAGGCTCCCAGAGCAGTGCCAGTTTTGGGGACTCCTGCTGCTCGTTGCCATTGCTGAGCTGCAGTGCTTTACACACATCCCTCAGCTACCATAGCTGCTTAGGGAGCAGTCATGCGACTAAGACTTGCTAAAAAAAAAAAAAAAAAGCTCTTAAAAAAGGGGCTAATATGCTATAAAACTACAGATTCGGGCACAGTGGAAGCAATGAAAGCTTTGCCCAGGAAAGGATCATAGGATATGAAGATGATTTATTATTTTTTGAAACTTACTGCACAAAATTGGGCTGCATGTAAAAATGCATGAAAGAAGACACTGATTAGGCTACACATAAGGCAGAAGTGACTCATGAAAGGGTTGAAAAAAGAAATGCAGAAATGAGATTTTGAAGTCTGATATTTTTGTCTGAGGCCTGATACTCTTGTACTAAAAATTCACCTCTGATAGCCAGTTGTGACATAATAATTTCACTGAAAGCTGAACAAGATTAAGATCTTCAATCTGTTTCTGGAAACTTTTTTCCTTGTACCTTACTTGCATATCTAATAAGCTTGTGGTCAAAAGATGACCTACATCCAAGCATCTTAATTCAAGGGGTGGAGGTACTCCTAAAGGCAATTTCTGCAGCAAGGTCAAAAACCATAAAATCTGACACTCACAAAAACGTTTATATACAAAGCAATCATACAGAATCACAGAATGTTAGGGATTGGAAGGGACCTCGAAAGATCATCTAGTCCAATCCCCCTGCCGGAGCAGGAACACCTAGATCAGATCACACAGGAATGCATCCAGGCGGGCTTTGAATGTCTCCAGAGAAGGAGACTCCACAACCTCTATGGGCAGCCTGTTCCAGTGCTCTGTCACCCTCACCGTAAAGAAGTTTTTTCTCATATTCAAGTGGAACC
>VZTO01026118.1:27725-69224 GCA_013400615.1 Syrrhaptes paradoxus
ACTGCCTCTAATGACTTTCTTATCCCTGATATGCCTAGAGAGAACATCGAGAATAAGTTGTTCCATCACCTTTCCAGGGATGGAGGTGAGGCTGACCGGTCTATAGTTACCCGGGTCCTCCTTCTTGCCCTTTTTGAAGACTGGTGTGACATTTGCTTTCCTCCAGTCCTCAGGCACCTCCACTGTTTCCCACGAATCAAGTGGAAGGCAAAAAACCAAACACACACCTTTCTCCCCAAACCATCTTTTAGAGTCTCATTTGTCACCACAGATGGCACAAACCCAACACAAATGTACACGTTTATTCTGCAAGTCATCTTTAAAAACCAGAAACAATTTATCAGCACTGAAAATAATACTGGATTTATCATACACTTATATTTGGAATGAAATACAAATATCCTTGTTCTGAAATACCGGTTCAGGTCAACCCCAATTATTTTTAGCAAGCAGAGAGGAAACAAGAAATAAAGTTCCTTTTGGAAAAAGAAGAGTGACTTTTTCTGCTCACTTGCATATCCTCCTTAAGGGTTTCTGCCAAGAGATTGTTTAAACCTCTCAGTTGTATTTTCAAATGCAACTACTGACCATATTAGTACTGGGCAAAATCCTTTCTTCATTTCTACAACTGCAGAACATCAATTAACTTCAGTGGGACCAAACTGCAAGCCATACACTTGAGAAAGAACTGAGCTCTTCCCAAAGTCATGACTGAATAGTTTTCAGAAGTTTACCATCACTTTCATTCCACTTCAGACCTTAAAAGGTTAGTCCACAGAAACTATACATTTATATTTTACCACAGCTTATCAGAAACAGACCAGGCACTCTGACGTTTTGCAGTAAATTCTACAAAGTAGTGTAAAACCAAGGTTATCCTGATGAGCTCTGCACCCTGACACAATGAGAAAGACCAGCATAGGATGCAAAATGAAGCAAGCTATACTCCAAGGGTTCAGGACAGCTCTCCCCCTATTGCAGATACTCAGAAACATACCCTGGGGATTTCCTATATAAGTAGAGGGGAAGCTCTTGCCCCATAAATCAGCTCTGCTGCCAATTAGAAACAATCAAAAAGCATTTCAGCCTGACACAGGACAGGAAGGAAGAGGGAAGTTCTTGTAGACAAAAATATGACAAAGAGACTTTGGCAACAGCTCAGTTTTAATAACTGATGGACATGGTAGAAAAGAAACTGCCATGGAGCCATGGCATAGCATTTCATGGCACACAGCACCTTAATTTACCTTCTTACATCTTTTTTTCAATAATCCAGGCAGAAATTTATTATTGAAATCAAAATGGCTATACACATCCCTTGCTGAATCTGGCCCCTGAGCCACCATTGCTGACAACAGAGTAAGGCACACTCGGCTCATCCTAAAATGAAAGGCAGAGGAAAACGTGCAGGTTATTCCAGGATGACAGTTATACAAACAACCAAATCAAGAGATTAACATTTAAAGAAAGACCTTCTTCCTGTAAAAGAAAGAAAATAAATTATCCCACTCCACCACCACCATCTATGCAAGCCTTCAGGAGTTTCAGACATGAAGCAGTTCTGAGTCAGTCCCAACACAAGCAATCGAGATAGCCATTAGCAATGTATCCCTGGTCGTACAAAGCTCTTGCTGCAGTCAATGGAAGCTCTACCTGAATATGTAATCAGCCATTTTAACAACCATCACAATACAGATTTAGGCCAAACAGACATTGTTCCGCTATTCACAAAGAACTTCAATCTCCATAAACAGACTGTTTTTACAAGCACATCTCTTGGACAGAGCCCCCAGTCCTGCAAATGCTTATGTGCTTTACTGCCCCAAGCAGGTCATAGGAACTACAGCTGATGCTAAAGTTAAGGACACACACAGTGTAGGCCAAAGTAAGACTGCATTTTTTGTGTTTTAGCTGAATGACAGAGGTTTTCTTCAGCTTAAGTATGCAGCATGGTCTTGTCATGAACTAAATTCCAAGATCTACACTCAGTTTTGACTGTTGCTCACTGACCACAGGGAAAATTTGCCTGAGAAAATAGAAGAGAATTTAAAACAACCAAAATCATTACTCTAGGCAATGATAATGGCAACTGGGCAGGAGCGGAGAGGTAAGAAGGGACAAGGGAATGCCTATTTATATTCTTCACAAAAATTAAGCTATAATGAGAGGCTGGATATTTACTTTACAACATAGGATAAAAGGAAGCAAGTGCCAAAAATTAAGAACTCCTAAATTTGTGGGAGTTTGCCATTTATTTCAATGGGAACATGACAGGGTCATCAGGTACAAGTCTGAAGACCTCCATCATCTAAATAGCCACTACCCATTAAGGGTTTTGGAATCTGTCCATCATGTTTCATTCATGGACAACCTGTAAGAAAGCCATACGACTAAAGCAGAGATTCCATCTAGACCTACCATCACCATAAAATCCCTTTGCACATCAAAGAGGTAGCATGAAAAAAGCAGAGTATATACCATCAGAATGCCATCAGAAACCTGCAGTGTCCTCTATGCAGGTTCTAAAATAATTTCTCAAAGAGCTGTAATCTTTAAATGCTTAATAAGAGCAGATCTTGCATAGCTTCAAAATTTATTTTACAATACACCTATCCTCTCATATTTGGGATTCTATGTACAGTTAAAATGCTTGTTGCAATAAAATCAACTGGGTGGTGCAGGAAGCGTGGTTGCATCTGTGAACTGGAAAGCAGAAAATGCTTTTCTAATTCTTGTCTGTCCAAAGACCAAAAGACCATTGGCCTTGGACAAGTAATTTGCAGTCTCTATTTTTTTTCTCTCTCTTCCTCTTCCTCCCAGGTTTGTATTTAAAATTCTCTGGCACTTGAAACTTCTCTCGCCCTATCCACAGAGCATGAGAAATTGTTGTTTATACTACACTAGATAACACATGAGTATTTAAATCAGCCTAAAATAGCCTTAGATTTAAGAGACAGGAAAAGTTACAGAGGAAAACCCACTCTGAAAGAAAAGATTCTATCATAAATATGGAAATCTGACTACAAAGAAATACAGGGAAATAAAACACTCGAGGGCAACTATTTTTGCCATCACAAGATAGACTGCTCAGCCTCTGTGAACTACAAGAAAGCCTGTTCCTCCCTGTTCTAGGCAGCACATTTCACTTCACAAACCAAGTAACATTAAAACAAGATACAATCGCTTTACCTCTCACTAGGACAGGCACAATCAATTAAAACTACAGCCTCAAGAAGCATCATACAGCATGAGATTGTGTATATCAGAGCTTCCACCTTGCACAGACTTTCACGTGCAATTATTTTATGAAATGTGGAACAGTATCATTAAATAAAGGTGGATTATTTGCAAAATTCAGCTTGACTTATTGCTATGTCTTGTACACGTGTGCAAGACCCAGACAACCCCTTGGGATCAACTCAGAGCAATCGACAGATTCTCCGCAACAGTACAAAGACTTACCTGTGATTTTCAGAATACAAAGCAGCATAGACCAATCTCATGTAGGAATGAATCAACTTTTTGACTATGTTCATTCCCACAACAGAAAAATGGGAGAGGTCACTGGCTGTCCTCAGTAAAATGGCTTCTAGAGCTTCAAAGATTAATATCATCTGTAAGATACAGAAATACGTTAATATCTGCCAGTGTCAGGTATGGCTTGAAATTATTAGCTGAGCAAATAGTAACAAACACCATTAAAAAAAGAGTAAACCCACCACAAGAGGAAAGCTTCCCAATATGAAGCCAAAGTTAACTTCATAATTTTCTCCCAAATTAATGTTTCCTCTTCTAAAGGATTAGTTCTGAGAGTGTGAATTTTCAAGATTATGCAGATACTGTATGAAAGACTAAGAACCACAGGAGGCTGGCCGATTCCCCTCACGAAATTCGGTAGTAAGCAGGGACAAACTCTACTGAAAGCCCAAGCCAACATGCTGACAGAAGACCTGCACAATTCTGGACAAATAAACTGGATGTTAAAAAGGGTGCTCCCTCACACATGAATTTAGACATACACATACGATTTAATGGCATATGCACAACAGCCACTTCTGGTGATGCAAACACCAACCACAGTGCAAGTCTCAGCACAGGCTGAAGGATCTAGAAGGCCCTTTTTCAGCTGGAGGCCAGAGCCTGGGGCTAACGAACCAACACTCTAAGGGGCAACTGTTAGTAACTGCACAATGGAACATGCTGGAGAAAAACATCAGAGCTGCTCCAGCCCTGCAATTAACTCCTTCTAGATGAGTCCAGAGCCCTCACAGCACTGGGACTGTATTCAATACAAGTATTAGCCTCCATTTGTAAAAGGATCTGGAAGAAAGTATGTCACTTAACACGAAATGGGTTGTCACTATACAGACAAAAATTATAGCCTAATACAAAGACTGACAAGTGGAGATTAAAAAGAACACTATCCAATTTTATGTTGTAAGCAGATTTAAGTTAATAATGTTGCCACAGTATTCACAGTGAAAAGTTTTTAAATTATTCAGATCATTCATCATATTCTGATGAGAAAAAACTGTGTCCAGCTCAGATGAGAAAAATGAGGTTAACTTTACCAGTGGCTTCCTAGAAATACTGATGTATCAGAGAGATGTCTAGTTATCTAAAACCAATTACTTTCACTGGACTTTTTTTTTGTTTTTTTGCTTAACTGCTTCTGTTGACCTCATCGTTTTTTAAACAGTTTTTTGATAACATTTAAAGAACTGTAACAGCTCGATTTTGGCAGGACTACTGGTTGTGGACATCATTAAATCCAGGATCATCTTTTCACTGAAAAGGACATTCCCCACCTGATCAGTGCTTCTGCCACTGTGACTTCCAGAAGGAAAAAAAAAAAAAAAAANAAAAAAAAAAAGAAAAATGCCATTCCAAATTATCAGAGTTACTTATGCCGCCAAGCACTTCTTCGGCAGTTGTTCTCCCAGCCGGGCTGCACGCTGCCACTCATCAAACCCTAACACCCACAGACCACTTACTTCACCGTCAGGCTTCCTTTCTCCATCCATCAGTTTGAATATTTCCGCACACTCCATGGATATTTTTATGTATCCTTCTACGACATCATACACTTCAGGTGACGGCAGCGTCTTAGCAACGGCGACGAAGGTCTCCAGACCTGTAAAGCGAGAGCTTCACCCGGGGAACCAACCCCCCACGCGTGACACGCCACGAACCGCCCCCACCCGGGGCCTGGACAGGCCGGCGCTGCCGCCCGGGCTCTGCAATCCTCATCACCATCATCAACACCCCCACGGCGTCACTCTGGAGACAGGAGACGTCTCCGGGCTCCCGGGGGAGCCTCTCCAGTCCCTGCAGCGCCGGCGGAGCACTTCTTGACGTCCCGACCGGAGCCCAGCACCGCCCGGCCCGCCGGCCGCCCCCCGCCCCGCCCGGCCCCTCACCCTTCGCGGCGGTGGCGGGGTCCCGCAGCAGCGCCTTGAAGCGGACGCCGTTGAACTCCTCCTTCTCCTGGAGGCAGGCTCGCTTGGCCGCCGGCGCGCCGGTGGCGGGCACGCCGCTGCGCTTCACCGCCATGGCGCTGCCGCCACCTCGTGTGGGCCGCCCCGGAAGCGGCCGTAGTGGCGGCGCCGCGCCCCGGCAGGAAGCGACGGCCGCAGCGGCCTCCGCCCCGCTGGCAGCGAGGAGGGGGCGGCCAGCCAGCCTGGGAGAGGGACGTTCGGCCTGGGCGAAAAGCAAAGGCACTTTGTGCATGTGCATGTATGAAAGCATTCTGTACCCTTTCTGTAATGTGAGCATGCGTGTGGTTGTCAGCACAATCAGTGTCCAAGTTGACAACAAGTGTTAAAAATTGTCATCACACCTTTTCTTTCCTGCCACGTCTCTTTCTGGATGTTTTGGACCCCTACTTTGAAGCACAGACACACAGTCCTGACTGGTACCACTGAGGGGTGAAAGCTTCTGGGGTAGGAGACTTCAGAAACATCTCCAGCACCCTGCAGCAGTCTCATCAGTTGCTGCTCCCAAGACCAAGCAGGCTTTTGTCTCCACTGGCATCATAGTTTCACAGGACTGTCCTGAAGCAAGGAGACACAACCTTTGGAGTGGAAGGGGAAAGCACGGGGTGCCACGAAGCTAGGACAGGAGAGAATTTCTTCAGATACTAGGGAGAAGGTTAAATGGTTTGCAAAAGCAATAGTCGTAAACTGATTTCCAATTAACAGGTCACATTTCTGTCACATTTTCAAATCTGTCTGGGTAAAACACCTTATATAAACACTAACAATTACAAATAATTAAACACTACACAAGGGTACTGGTCGCCTGTCAGCCTGTGAAATGCATTACTCAAGGTGGCCAGATACGTTGTTCTCTAGATGTAAATTGAAACCAGAAGTTTTACTTTCAGCAAGAGTTATTCCAGGAGAAGCACAGCAATAAGGAGGAATGGAAGAAGTCTTGTTCCGATAAACTGTTAGATATGAAACGCCAGCAGTTGAAGTAGTAGTGGAAGATAAGGGAGATTGTTATGTTATGACAGTAACAGAAACAAAAATCAAGTGGAGGTCTATCCAAAATATATTATTTTCCCTATTTACAAGTAATAAATAAAGGCAATACTAGTATTTTTATGCTTTTCCTCATATGAGCTTTTGTTAAGACCGTTTTTTTAACAAAATACTGTAAAATAAAGTAATCCAGAAGAAGGCAACAGTAAGAGCCATTCTACGATTTTGGATGGACAAATGCTTTAATATTTATGGAAGACACTGCAACATTTTGAGAACAGATGGTGGAGTAAAATAAAAGAAGGTGAAGTTAGAAGTCACAGAAGGGTAAAACAAAAGAAGTACATAAGACTGTGAAAAAAAAAGGAAACATGAAAATATGGATTGCTAGATACTAGGTACAGGGGTTTTTTTAAAGTAACTTAGAAGAACAAGGCTAAAAAGCATCTTAACACTGCTAGTTACATCATACTCCAAACTCTGCTAATCATTTATGATATCTCCAGAAATACTTAATTTTGACTCAGTAGATTTCAACTATTTTTTCTGCTTGTTTTGATAGCAGTTTCATTTGGAATTCACCATAGTATAGCAAATTCTATGCAAAGGCAAAGGCTGTTCAATTCTTCCAGAAAACATTACTGATTAATTGTTTGGATGATGGGAGTCCTTTGTTTCAACCTTAGTTTGAAGTTTTTACCTTGAAAATTAGTTGAAGGTATGCAGGTATACAAGTACATTTGCAATTGCAGAAATTGTGGGGCACATAATATGGAAAGTAAATAACATTCTCAAGTGGGAGTTTTGTTTCTGAGGGGATGAAAAAGAACTGGAAAAAAAAATTTAACACTGCTTTTAAAAGGCTCAAAGCACCCATACTGATATCTTCCAGGTAAAAGTCATGGTTCAGACAAGCCTGATCACTATCATCAAACCATATTTAATAGAGTATCTATTGTAAAAATATTACTGCAAAATTTTAGTGAAAATTATTTTAATTTCAACTTTAAATTAAATTATTCTCTCCCCTAGCTGCCTGAGTAGCTATCATAAACTTTAGTGAGGGTGGTAAGGAAGACCTAGTTTTACTTCAAGCCAGATTACTTCCATGTTCTTGCTGCAGTGTACTTTGAAGCTTATGTCCTTTTCTTTCTCTATTATGTCTATGATAATTTTCCTCTCCCAAGTCTGTTTTTTGGCAAGTTCCATTCATGGAGGCCCAATCGACGAATGAGACATCAAGCTCAGACAAAGTCCATCTGCTCTGTTGTGCCTACATGTTTAACAGATGTAAGCAGTACATGAGTCAAGTATTAGTTTCTGAGCTGCCTAGTTTTCAGTAAACCGAAATATACTTCTGTGATTCTTGCCGGATGAACATGTAATCATATCCAAGATACGCATTGCCCCTTAGGCTTTTGCAAGTCTGAAAAATAATTCCCAGTCCCTTGCATAAACACTAGCTCTCAGTGTTGTTCAACGAACAGTTCCAGGTACAAAACTAATTGAGGCAAGTGACCCTTGCCTGCATCAGCCATAATCTGACCCCTGAAGCCTTTACAGGCTTGAACAATATCTAAAGTAACAAGTCCCAGCCATGCAGTCCTGCCTAATTTGCCTTTGCCTCCCAAACTTGAACATTATTCCTTGCTCTAGGATCCTCACTCATGTAATCCTGAAGACAAAATCTGTTTTGGCCACTTTTTCAATAGCTTCATCAAGGTCTGTCTTCCGATTTTAGCCATAAACGCTCCCTGCCAGTCACAGTACCACCTGACAGTCACAGTACCACCTCACCGCTGCTGCTCTCAGTGGTGGTATCACTCAATGGCTATACGGGATCTGTGATCCCTACTCCACGCTAACTTTGGTCCAGAGCCATGTAGGAAATGCAGTAGTTACTGATCATAAATTTTTCATTTGATGTATAAATCAATTATAGAAAGCATTCAGAGGGACTGAATTTCATCAAAAATCACATCTTTAAAACTGCTGTTCTCAATGTTCTTTCATGGTTCACAGAACTGTTTCACAGAAATGTTTCCTTCAGTTTTTCACAAAATTTCAAGTTGCTGTGTGAAATACAGCTGTTTGTCAGATCTTTCCACTTTCCAGGCTTTGACCCCTGAAGCATAGGATCACAGAGGGGGAGAGGGTAGATGCTGCCAAGAGATGGGCTAAGTGTCAGGACTGCTTCCTCGACACAGCCTCGCAAGAAGGGAATGTAACTAACACAACCCAACACTGTAATTTATTCGTCATCACATGTCCAAATGCCCTGTGCCCTGTACTCCCAACACCCTCAGAATGGTGCATGGACTCAGGAACTGTGAGGAGAGGCTGGGCTGAGGCAGTAACCCCAGTGAAACTGCCCTGCAATGCCAATGCCACTCTGGCATAAGCAGTTACAGTAGTTCAGTAAAACTACAACTCTTTTTTGCTCTTGGTGCTGAAGAATAAAATCACTCCTCCTCCTCCAGTCTCTTAGTTATTTCAGCTGGAGCAGCACTTCTCTGGATAGCTAAAGGACTGCATTTTAAAACCTGACTAATGACAGTTTATCTTCCCTAGCATTACACTAGGACCCTATCGATATCAAAGGACTAACTCGCCTGCGCTGTCAGCAGGATGAACGTGCATTAGCACCAGGGTTTTGAGACAGAGCACAGTATGAGCTGGGAATCAGGCTGCTTGCCCAGATGCTGAAGGTGGACAGAAAGATCAGCAAAGAAGGGAAGAGGACAGAAGAGTGGGAAGGTCAGCGAGCAGGCCAGGAGGAGGTATAAGCTGAAAGCAGCTATGGGTGTCTACTTGCAATAAACTGAATAAACCCTTTACTTCAATGTACAGAACAGGGCCTTTGGCGCTATGGGATAGTTACATCCAGAAGGAGAAAAAGGGCATCTTCCATGCGTACTGAAATCCTTCCCACCTTGTATACATGGAATAATATCTTCAGCTATCATCAAGACTGTTTTAGTTTACCATAGTCACTGAGCATCTCTTCAGAATTTACCACGGAATCCTTATGGTCCTGAGAGGAAGAGCAAGCACTTAGAAACAATGAAATATTATTTTCAAATTTTGTTATTTGCTTCTAGTTTTGGGTGCTCATGTTGAATTTGTGTAGGGTCTGGGTCTCAAAACTATTAACTGTCACTGATTAGATATTGATACAGGTTACTTTTTTCTGAAACACTACCAGTTTTGCATGCCTTTGCATACCTAACTTGAGAGACCTTGAGGCCTGATTTTCCAAGGTTTTTGGAAAAACCACTGCTTTTTCAGTACTTTGACATTGATTCTGTGGCTTTAAAAAGCTGCTGTCTTGAATTTCAAGTACACAAAATCATTAGTAATTTTGGAAAATCTTAGCCTAAATACATATTAAAGGAGAAACAGTAACAACCAGCCAAAAGGCAGGCTCATAAAACCATAATAAGGCACTTTCACCAGTAAACAGGATGATTTCCAAGACTGTGGTCCACCCAGCATCTCTGTCCTAATGTCCTTCATAAACTGAGAGGCAAGACACATAGTCTTTTCCCATCCATCTCTGAAGATTCGTGTCAGGAAGTGACCAATGATGAGTTATGTGCTTTAAGAGGGCAAGAACAACAAAGCCGGGACCTTTTTGTTCATGCTTTTGTTCTTCCTCCACCTTAGCTCTTTTTTTTTCTCTTGTTTCCAGCAGCAAGCTCTGTAAGATGGGGCATGCCTCTTACTTCATGTCTATACAAGTGTACTGCTAGAAAATATAATCTGTATACAGGAGAAGTGCCAGTAAGACTGGCAGCATTCAGAAGGATGAGGAGCACTGACCTTCCTGCTGCATGTGGTGAGGAAGCTGGAAAGACTTTCATTCAGATGGAATGAAATATGATGAGATTGGTTTTACAGACTTCATGTGTTACATCTTACTTCTTTCTTGTGAAATGGTCAGGGTCTCTATGACATTGTGATTAGTTTGGCCAAGAGCTGACTATGCAGGAATAAGTTACCCTACTTTACTCTCTCTGAAGTGAGTCTAAAAATGGCAGAAAATAGCAGATATTTTTCCTCCTTTTAAACCTGCTGTGGAAAGTTCTGTACGCAATATTTGTTCAAACTTCTTCTTACATGCATGAGAATGGTTCCTAACTACAGCTTGCAGAATTGGTCCTCTCAGTTTCAAATTACTGAACACTTGAAGATCTTGTTAGAATTTAAATTCTGTAGCACCCTTTGAGAACTTACAGCACTTCAAACACAGAATTGAAAACAATACAAGAGAGGCTTCTCTACCACTATTTTCATTCTTGTATCCATAGAAATAGAGGTTGAATTGGGAAAAATGTGCTATGTTATTTTAAATAATCACCATATGGTGATTACTGTAAAGCATGTGCTTTGTTTTAATGGGTCTGACACTCATTTCCATAGAAACAAAGAGAGGATAGCAGCCCACTTGTTTGAACTGTCTTGTAGGTTTCATCTGTGTCAGAATGCAGGAATATAAAGCATTTAAAAATGTGGGGAAAGCCTGAGGTTTTGTACTTAGATTATTTTTTTTATCCCCAAAAACCAAAGAGAACCTTAGTGAGCTTCTTGGGAACTTTATTCTGGGAGAAGAGAATGAAAATAACATATCTCAGCTCCCAAAAAATGTATTGGGGAGAAAAGAAGAAGAAAAAGCAGTGGAAGGTATAGTGGGGAGATGTGTGTGTATATGTATATGGGAAGAAGTATTTCTGAGATTATATATTTCTGATAATTTTTGTTACTGTGCTATAGATCTTATTGTGATTTTTTACTAATAGAAAATTTTAGGCCATCTAACTCATCTGTCTTCTATTTTTTCAGATGGTTTATTTCCTAACTGACACCACCAATTTTATTTGAATTTCCATACAATAAGCCACGCTATGAGTTTCAAATTGGCAGTTTGCCTGAAGCTCACAGAAAAAAAATAATAATATGGAGAAAAAAGAATTGGAGAGCTCAGATTTTGGCTTCGCTCTTGCAAAGCTTCCATGCAACACCACCGTTCCAGTGTTTTTTGACACTGTGAAATTATTTCCTTTCTCCCCAAGTTCAAAAGAGAGAAACTGAAGCTGACATGATATCTAGCCTGGATTCTAACTTACAGGGTTTCAGGGAAAAAATGGATCTTACTCCTGTTGCTCATAAGGAAAGGCCAAGGCTGAGATATTCTGTAATTCTACGTGCTGAACATGTCTGGATTAGTTATGTTGTCTTCAAACTGCTCAGCATTGCCAGCTTGTAGAAGCTGCTTTCAAGGCTATGGCAAAGAAACACATTCTGCACACGTCAGGATAAATAATACTTTCTGCCTCCCTACGTTAGTGTTTTACACTGATGTCTCTAACTATTTAACCAGTATACATAGCAGGGAATAGCAGGGAATACCAAAAACATTACAGATTTTAGGTTAATGTTGAATAGCAAAGTATCCCCTATTGAGGGGGGAAAAAAAGGAAAAAAATATTGTCAATGCCATTTTACTGAAAGCATGTCTCCAGTTCCTGTTGGCTGCAATGTTCATAAGTCGCTCTCCTCCATAAGAAGGCTTCTCTAAAAGGCAGATACCTACACAAAGGAACACCCTGCTGCCTCTTGGGTTGTTATTCAGCCCTCACCGCCTCACCTCCCTGGAGGTTACCTACTACATTTTCAACCTCTCCCAGTTCAGTCATCCTGCTTGAAAACTGCCTTTGCCTTTGGGTTATACCTGCACAGCTCCAAAAGCATATCAGGCTCGTTCCTGCACCACTGGATGGTGTTTTTCTTACAGCACCATGGAGCTAGGAAAGGCAATGTTATCTCATTGGAAAAAAGAAGATTCACAAGTTTTCATTAGGCAAACAGGCCCCGCAGGATTTTCTGATTCAAAGCCTTTAAAGCATGAGTACAGGATATTTCTCAGTTATTTTTCACATTTTATATATTCTTCTGCATTGATTGTGTGCTTATCACAGGTCCATTGTCTAGTTGGAGTCACCCACAGCAGGCCAAGTTGCCATCCATAGTTGACATCTATGTTCCAGGGATTAGTGAGCAATTCTGAGAGGAAGAGCTGGTGACACATCTCCTGTTAAAGCTACAGCAGGGGACCTGTATATGAAATATCTGTATTTCTCCACTGGTAGCATAAGGAGTGAGGGTCTGACATCCTGAAGCCATAGGTTATCTAGATTATCAGAGACTGCATTCACTTGAGGTTATGGTAGGTATGTGGTTATGGTAGACATGCCATGTTTGAAGTTAGAGTAGACAGGTAAATTCAACATGGCCATCTAGACACCTTTCTAGAAGACATAAGTATGGCCCTCAAATGCTTTATTTTACGGAGGGGTAAAAATCTGTGCTACTTATAACATTCCCCTGGCATTCATTTCTGCCTGCAGTGGAACTGACCTGTGACAGCAAGTGCAGGAGGTGTCAGATTAAATGACCAGATATGGCAGTATCAAGGGAAAAAATGAGAGGAGCAAGGAGGAAACTCCCGCAAGTCTCCTTCCAGTACCACAGTCAGAAGGCATAGTGTAACTTGTTCAGCTTGGAGGTAAACACTGTCCTTATCTGAAGCAGCCAGAAGGAAGAGCTTCACACACCTGGCGGAGCTACTGTTCTCCCTTCCCAAGCTTGTTTGCAGTCGCAGATGCTTCAGAGCTATTCATTTTTATCCTGCTTTTCGGCGTCTTTGATCCTATTTATCTGGGTTCAGTAAAACTTGATGGAATGTCCCTGACCTCAGGCAGGTTCATGTGAAACCTGGTTTGCTCTTATCTGCCCAAGACTGACTACAATGTATGCGTTACCCAGTTGTTGTTCTGTGTGTGAAGAGGGAGAGGGTGAGGAAAGAAAGCGGATTCAAACATGAAGTTCAAGCTGGTCAAAGTTCAATGTAACCTCCAGAAAGAGGTGCCAAAGTTTGGAAATTCAAATCTGGATGTGATCCAACTTCAGTTGGAGCAGGAGGAGAGGAACGGATTTAACAGAATCAGTTTGGCTCCATCGTCTCTCACCTACTCACTCATGGTTTTTTTTCAGGAGAAAGGAGATCACTGTTAACATGCATGCCAGGATGGAAACAGCTAGATGTTCTTGCCTATCCACTTTACACCCCAGCACAACCCCAGGGCCCAAGATGCTTTCATGCCCCATTTCCAGTTTGGCTCCTAGGCTCTCCTTCCCGAAGGCAGCTCTTACAGGAACTATGAAATTAGTGTCCTGATTTAATCTCTTCAGTCCCTCATACCTTAAAAGGAGCTCCAAATTATATCTGAAGGGGACTTATCAGGTTGTAAGGACAATTTGTTTGAACTTCCCACTGGTTTACTTTTCAGTGTTACAAAAAATTTCAGGAAACAACCTGAACTCTCTTGAAAGAACTTCAAGATGTTTTCTCACTTTGCAATGAAAGCTTTAAGCAAGCCTACACACTTCAAACTCTGCTATGCTGAACTATGCAGGTCTTAAATCTAAGGGCTGCAATAAGGTGCTGTCAGGCAGGGACATGAGGAGAGGAAACAGAGAAAGGGAAAGTTTCTTTTGCAACATGGAAGTCAGGGCCATTTCTTAACACAGATGTTTGCCCACTGAAGTCCCTCATCCAGGGATCCTGCAGGTGTAGCTGTCAGCTGGGTTTCCCCCAGAGACCCGTGAGACAATGGATAGAGACAGGGCCAGGCTGGAGCAGCAGTTTGGCAGGGTCTGGCTTGCGGGGCAAGGAGGTCCAAAGGAGGGAAAGCTGTGACGGACAGGGAGTGATGGGGAGCACCTTGCATCTGTCTTGGAAAGAACTACAAGCGGGGAAATGTTATCACACGATTCAGGGTGTGTGTGTGCCTTAAGTCCGTGACAGCCCTGCAACCATTGCCAAGCAGATTCCTAGGGGGGAACGAAATGATGCTTCTTAGCCAAGAAGGAGGTGCCGGGACCTCGAACTGCCCGGAGAGGGGTGGAGAGAGCCGGGGGGGGGCGGGCGAGGTGCAGGCGGGTCTGAGTCAGCCCGGCGCGCACGATGCGCGCTGAGGGCAGTGCCAGGCACGGCGCCGCCGAGGAGCCTCTTACCTCACCCACCGCCCTCCAGGTCTTCCCCGCACCGGCGGCGGGGAAACGCCTCCGGGGGCCCCGCGCCCGCCGGGACCCCCTCCCGCCGCGGCGGGGGGCGGCTGCGCTGGCGGCTCGGCCTCGGGCAGGGCTGCTCCGCCCTCCTCCTCCTCCTCCCGCGCGGTCCCGGAGCTGCCGGCGCTGCCCCGCGGCGGAGGGCGCCCGGCGGGCCAGGGGTGGCCGTGCCGCCAGCCGGCACCGGCTCCATCATGTGAGGCGGCGGGTCTGCCCCCCCCGCCCCAAGCTGCCCTCTCCCGCACCATGAGGGAAGGGGATGCGGGGCAGCACCCACGCCGCAGACAGGTAGAGCCCGGGCGGCTTCTCTGCCTCTTCTCCTACGCGATCCTCGTCGGCAGCGCGGAGGTCGCGGCGCTCGCCGACTTCTCAGGTACGGGGCGTGCCCGCCGGCGGCCCCTCCCCGGCTAACGGTCGCGGGGGGCTGAGGGGTACGGCATCGGGGCTCGGCGGCGGCCGCCGGAGCAAGAGGAGGGCACCTGCGGCGTCTGGCGGCGCTCCCGGCGGGCGGCCCCTCGTACCGCCTCAGAAGGGGAGCCGTCGTACCCCGGCACCCCCGGACAGGCACGGGAGTGAGGTGCCGGCGCTCCCCACCGCGGGAGGGCCGGGGCTGCCAAGACTCCTGCGCTCCCCGGGCCGGTGGCGGACCCCGCCCGAAGCAGCTCGGAAAGCTGCGTATTGAGCGGCCAGCTCCGGGCACGGCGTCTCCCGGGGCCCGGACGCGGGCCTGTGCCCGGACGGGCCGGGGCGGGGGATTCAGAGGTGCCGTAGCTGCGGCACCGTGTGAAGGAGGGGAGGAAGGAAGAGGGGGTGAAGGGCTGCCGGAGAGGTGCGGTGGGGAGGGACGTGAGGGCTTGGAAGTGTCGGTTTCTTCTCAGCTGCGCAATGGGAAAGCCGTGCGTGAATCGGCCAGGGCCTGAGCAAAAGTGCGTGGAAGTACCTGGAAAGATTCCCNGATTCAGGGTGTGTGTGTGCCTTAAGTCCGTGACAGCCCTGCAACCATTGCCAAGCAGATTCCTAGGGGGGAACGAAATGATGCTTCTTAGCCAAGAAGGAGGTGCCGGGACCTCGAACTGCCCGGAGAGGGGTGGAGAGAGCCGGGGGGGGGCGGGCGAGGTGCAGGCGGGTCTGAGTCAGCCCGGCGCGCACGATGCGCGCTGAGGGCAGTGCCAGGCACGGCGCCGCCGAGGAGCCTCTTCCCTCACCCACCGCCCTCCAGGTCTTCCCCGCACCGGCGGCGGGGAAACGCCTCCGGGGGCCCCGCGCCCGCCGGGACCCCCTCCCGCCGCGGCGGGGGGCGGCTGCGCTGGCGGCTCGGCCTCGGGCAGGGCTGCTCCGCCCTCCTCCTCCTCCTCCCGCGCGGTCCCGGAGCTGCCGGCGCTGCCCCGCGGCGGAGGGCGCCCGGCGGGCCAAGGGTGGCCGTGCCGCCAGCCGGCACCGGCTCCATCATGTGAGGCGGCGGGTCTGCCCCCCCCGCCCCAAGCTGCCCTCTCCCGCACCATGAGGGAAGGGGATGCGGGGCAGCACCCACGCCGCAGACAGGTAGAGCCCGGGCGGCTTCTCTGCCTCTTCTCCTACGCGATCCTCGTCGGCAGCGCGGAGGTCGCGGCGCTCGCCGACTTCTCAGGTACGGGGCGTGCCCGCCGGCGGCCCCTCCCCGGCTAACGGTCGCGGGGGGCTGAGGGGTACGGCATCGGGGCTCGGCGGCGGCCGCCGGAGCAAGAGGAGGGCACCTGCGGCGTCTGGCGGCGCTCCCGGCGGGCGGCCCCTCGTACCGCCTCAGAAGGGGAGCCGTCGTACCCCGGCACCCCCGGACAGGCAAGGGAGTGAGGTGCCGGCGCTCCCCGCCGCGGGAGGGCCGGGGCTGCCAAGACTCCTGCGCTCCCCGGGCCGGTGGCGGACCCCGCCCGAAGCAGCTCGGAAAGCTGCGTATTGAGCGGCCAGCTCCGGGCACGGCGTCTCCCGGGGCCCGGACGCGGGCCTGTGCCCGGACGGGCCGGGGCGGGGGATTCAGAGGTGCCGTAGCTGCGGCACCGTGTGAAGGAGGGGAGGAAGGAAGAGGGGTGAAGGGCTGCCGGAGAGGTGCGGTGGGGAGGGACGTGAGGGCTTGGAAGTGTCGGTTTCTTCTCAGCTGCGCAATGGGAAAGCCGTGCGTGAATCGGCCAGGGCCTGAGCAAAAGTGCGTGGAAGTACCTGGAAAGATTCCCACTTTCTCCTGGAGACTTGGAGTCGGGCCCTGAGTGAGCCGTCCTTAACTCCGGTAGCGAACAAACGCTGCGCGTCTCTCTGCTGGGAGAGTGTTTCGCGTCGTAGCGCTGGGATGGTGAGAGTAGCTTCCAAGTGAGCAGAGGCACTAGCTGTCATTCAGAAATCACAGATGCTATCACTGTGAGGGTGCTGTGTCACTGCAAAATGAAATGATTGTAGAAACTGGAAAGATGTCCTTGTTTCCAATAGAAATAAATCTTTTCTGTCTGGCAGAACTGCAGTCTTGTAACTTCTTGTGTGCTCCAGGACATCTCACTGTCATTAGAAAGTTATTTAAAAGAGCAGTTTCTGTCCTTTTCTGTATTTCAGAGTAAGCACAGCATATTCCTGGCAGTTGCCAGTTTAAGGAACTGCCCCCTAGGGCAGAAAGATTACCCTTAATGAAAGAGCAGAACTTTCCAAAAGCCAGTTGAGTGCACCAGAACAAAGTTAGTATATAATTAATAGTCCAAATATGTTGTTATGAATATTAATATAGTTAGTGTTAATACAATTCAAAATGCTGGTGGTGGTCCTGTAGAAACTATTTTCTCAGCATTAGGAAAATACAGTTTGTGATTTTATTGTTGTGTCCAACACTGTAAACCTGAACATTTGTAAGCAAGCAACCACCAAATATGAAGACCAGAATTATATGCTTGGATAAAGAACGTTTCTCCTATTAGATTCCTGTCACATGTAAAAAGCTTTTGAATGCTTGCTATCTCATTCTTTGGTGTTTTTTTGGCTTAACTGCTGGCTGGTGGATGTTAGTTTTGGAATCACATGGTAGTTATTCACAAGAAAACAAAAAAACATGTTCAAATTTTCCCTTTCAAATAGCCGCTGAGTTAAAAAATATCCCTCTAGTTTATCTAGGAAAGTTCCTCTCACAAAAGTCCATTCACTCTTCAAATGAAGTTATTTAGATAAGGTTATCCAAGATACATTTCAGAAGTACAGCTGTATTCAGTATTCATTGGGCACTGAACTTTCCAAATAGGTAGAATGACCAAGGAAAAACCTCTGTCTCATGCCAGAGATCAGTATTAAAAACGTCATGCAGACAATTCAGTAAATAGGATGTAGAAAAGAAAGTGAGATTCCAAAATTCTTGCCAGACTGGGAAGTTTCCAGGCCTGAACAAATTCTGCTTGCATTTTGTTTTGTCTTTTAACATGGAGATCTAATCCAGAATGACAGAAAAGACCAAAATGTTACTGGAGCCTTTTTTTAAAAGTTATCCAGAGCACACAGAGAAGTTTTTAGCTACTTCAGAAGTAGGTGCTGTGGGCCAGGAACTGTCTGACCTAAGATGACACCCTCAGTGGCATCTCCAGCCTGTTTAGTAATTTACAAGAATTAAAACAAACTCTGTAACAGCGACTTCAAGCTGAGCTCCAAGAGTTGCTGAATTTCCTTATTTGCTCCCTCCCTCAGCAGGAACAGCGACTTGATTTTCATAAGCTCTGTTGAATTTACATGAAAACAAATCTGTCCCGTTTAAAGGGGCAGCACCCTGCAGCTGCCAAGGTGCAGGCAGCTCCTGGGGGATTATCCCACGGGATGAGGAGCAGGGAGCTAGCTCCCCCTGCTTTCCCCAACACCTGCACTTTCACTCTTCTGGAAAGGGTCGGGTCTAACCCTGCCCTTCTGAGGGTAAAGCTTCCAGGCAGTAGGTTATAGGTTTCCACATGCAGCCCATGTCATAGCAAAAGGAGCAGATTTGCGCCTTGAATGTGTTCTGCATGATTTCATCTGGGACTGGGAATTTAGGAGTGCACAGAGAATTGGAAGGCCAGTTGCTTAAACTTTTTGTCCTCTTCACAGATTTCAGGCTTTTATACTCAGATTGTCAGGTGCATACTTTTTTGGGTCATTGCTTTTTTTCGCTCTGGGTGTTTCCAGCATCAGATCTCCACCTCAGCAGCCCAAACTCTGTTCTCTCCTTCTCACTTTCTATAATCGCTTCCCAGACTGCTGTCAGATTGCAGCACATGTAATCTTTGTTGTTCTCTTTTATATGTATTAAATCGTGCTAGCAATTCTGACCTGCCCAGAGTTCATTTGTTAATGACAAGACCTAGCTGCTTGCTTGTAACAATACGAAGATGACCCCTCTTGGGATCTGTTTGATGTTTTGGAAAGGGGAGCAGGGAACAGCGTATGTGGATAGTGAAGGGTTGGTGTTTTTTTTTTTAATGTTTGTCTTGTATTTATTTCCCCATTTAGAAAACTATGGTCATTTTTTATGGATCACTTCACAGAACAGGGGCAGTGAAACTAGTACAGTATTTATCCCTCCCTTTTCATAAGAGAGAGGCTGGCGGCTCCGGCTGTGAGTAGAAACTCTTCATTTGGTTATTGCAGGTCAGTTACTACAGTGGTCTTGTTATTACTCTTGCCCTTATAGGATATAGAGCTGCATGTTCTTGTTCTCCTGTGTTTCTCAGTCCAGCTTTTAACTATGAAAAAAAAATTTGTTGGTGGTTTTTTTTTTTCTGAGGTATTTCTTCACTGTGCAATAACATTTTGTGAATTGGTATGGGAATTGGTATTTTCTAGCAAGAAAAATGTTCTGAAACAAGACTCCAGAAGCAATTCTAAATTAAATCTGTGAGGACTCTCTGTAGCAAAAATTAGTTTCTCCTTTTAGTAACAGGAGATATTTGAGATAAACTAATGTTGATACACACAATACTTAAAGATCTGCATAGTCTATTCTTCTCTAGCAAATTTGTGTCAACAAAAAATGTATTTATTATTGCATTTGTTATTGAAAGTGGAGATTTGCTCTGAGGTCTGCAGTCCTCTATGTGATTAATTTTTTTTAAGTGGAATCCAAGCATTTATGCCCAAATTTGAAACTGGAAACTGAAGGTTTGGAAGAAGAGAGATTCGATACACAGTTCTTTCCTTAGATCTTTGTGCACTCGTTTGATCCTACAGCTAGAGAATTTTCTTCCCCTCATGTCTGCCCTTCAAAACACATCTAACAAACATTTTCACCAAAATATTTGATCGTTTCCACAGTTTCATTCCTACTTGACAGAGCTGTGTCCTCACATTGTTTTTCTCATTGATCACTTGCAGCTTTCACATTTCAGATCAGGTCCTGGTCCAGGAGACTGAAGACTGCTGTGAATTTTGCTAATTTTCCAGTCTCTGGGAGCCAAAATCCTAAGTACTGTGGGCTCCCAGGAGACTGTCCAAAGTGAAGAGGGACACATTTTTCAGGGAATTGAGGCCACATGACAGCCATTTCCTCACAGGTCCTCTATGTTCAAGGACTGGTTCCCAAAACAGGCGAAATAAGGAGCTGGCAAAACCAGAAAACTTATATACTGTACTTAACTTATATACCTATACCGGTGCTATAGAAAGTCCAGCTGTCTGCTACCACGGCTGCTGAGGGAGAGTTGCTTTTGCTGGGAACGGTGGCATTTGCTCTGGAGCGTGTAGCTTCCCAACAGCAGGAGTCACTGTTCCTTCATCTCATCCCCCTGCATCTCCTGGCTGGAGATGGGAAAAGTGCTAGGCTCTCCTCTTGGCTCTCTGTCCTAGTCCTGTGCCTTCTCCCACCTTTTCCCTGTCTGCTGCAAAAGTGAGCTGACCTCTTTTGTGTCTTGGAACAAATTCTTTCCCTCTGGCAACACCAAGAAACATCCATTCACCTTTTTTAATACCCCTTTATTCCTCTTGTTTCCTCCATGCTACTTTGAGCTTAGGCTTTCTGCTTGAACTGGCCTCCTTTGCTCACTTCATCAGTGTTTCCCTTTCTTTACCTGAGTCCCAGCCAGGTTTTCTGGGCAGCTTTTGAGAAACATGGCTGTAACCAAAGATCAAAAATGAAGTAACTGTGTGATTGCATAACTAGGCTGAAGAACGACTTTCTGGATGTGAACAGAAAAAGCAGCCACTGCTTGGGTAGAACCTTTTAATCTTCATCCACTGGGGTCAAATTTTCTTTCTTTTTCCAGAACAGTTCAGACAGAACTGGGCATTGCTTTAACTCCATAGACTTGATCTTCTGACCCAACAATAGAAAACAAATGGATCTAATGAAAAAACAAGCCAGTTCACCTAAGAAATATAATCTGATCTTGTGGCCTTTCTGCATTAAAAGTTTCCATTAGGTTCTGTGGCACTCACCCATCCCAGATTCCCCCAGGCAAAAGGAAAGCAAACAAATGCTTCAAGCAAATGCTTTGTTTGTAATAAAGTGGCAGGATCAATCATGACCAACCACAATGATGCAGAGGTTTTTTTGTTGGTTTTGTGTTGGTCAGATAAAATCCTGTATAAATTTTCTGGAGTCAGTTCTGTTGACTCACTGTGGCAAGTGGAGCTTGTCCTTCGAGGAGGATATTTAAAGAGGTGCTAAAAGGAATGATGTCAATGATGCATCTTCTTGATACCTCCTTGTAAATGTCAAATGCAAATTTGTCTGCTTTGTTTAAAGAAAAACATCTAATTTTGGAAACATATTTCATTTCAGTAATATGGGAGTTAAACCTCAAAGTCTGGTTTAAAGTTTCTCAAAGTGGAGTGGCTTTGGAACTAGGATTTGTTCTGTGGAACAAAGAGGTGTGTGTCAGAAGTGAGATTTTAGTTTCGATCATGGTGCTGAGATCCAAGGTTTTGTTTCAGGCTTGTCTCTGCAGTTCTTGCTGCTTTCCTGAGGAAGTGTAGCTTGCGAAATCCCATTTTAGATGTGGATTTTACCTAATATTTTTTGTTAAATCAACTGATCAGATTTAATCATCCTTGTCAGAGAAGTAAAAGCTTTGGCCCTATTAAGTTCCTACACATTTTGTGAGTATAAGCAGCTAGGTCCTACTAGCATCCCCAATAAAGGATGCTGCTTAAAAAGCTCTCCTGAAGTGAGTTAAAGCATAGTGTGATGCTCCTACCCATACAACAGATGTTGGGAAATTCAGGCATGAGACACAAACCTATAGGAAACCTGACTTCCTGAGCTCCACTGCTCAGAGACCAGCATGTTTGAGTCCATCTTTCAGATCCTTGCACTTTTGGGGCAGGAACTCTCTTTGTTCTCACTACGCAAATTGCTGGCACCTGACACATCATATGTTATTTTTATTCAAAATAAAGAGCAGGGATTAGCTCCTCCTGCCTTCCTATTCCATCTGCTGACGATACCCTTCTTAGTAAAACAGAGCTTTCAGATAGCCTCAGCTTTATTGGAGAAAGGGGTTACAGACCTGTTCCAAATAAATATTCAGATTTTTATGGAGGTGTCCGGAGACAGAGAAAGCGTTGTCTGAGCAGTCCCCAGTTATCAGAATTCTGTCATCTGCCAACCATAATCTACATATAAACTGAAATATTTTTATATATTACCAAACACAGGGAAAATAAAGGCTTAAAGGGAGCCAAAGAGCAGAAGGAGGCATGGTTGTGCCTTATTTGTTCAGCATTGGTGAGTCATTTCATCTGAATTTCTATGCATTTTAAGAGGTTTGTTTCAAAGGTCTGTTGTGTGGCTTCTGGCAACAAATTAAATACCAGTGATGTTTGGCTCTTAATTTAGAATTAACTTTAAAACATCACTCATAAGACCTGATTGAAAGCCTTTGGTCACTGGAAGGATTCTCAAGGATTTCACTGGGCTTTGGATGAGGGTCTCAACCCACAAATATCTGTTTATTTTTCTTCACTGTATTTATTCTTAGATGGGAAGACAAGCATTGTTTTTTCAGAAAAAATTTTTGAATTTTGGACTTTTCATTCCTTCAGGCTAAAACTGAGTTGGGGAGGATGAAATGTTGTTGCAAAGAAAATCATCAGGCTATGAGGGTAAGGTGGGAGGTTTTTTTTGCTTCTCTAGTTTGGACTTGCTGTGCTATAAGCCATCATAACACTGCAGATCTGTGAGCTGCCAGAGGATGGACTTAGTGATTCAATAGGCAGATTCCCTGATCTCTAACTTACCTGATGTTTTGAGTGTCAAGTATAAATGGTAACACAAAAAATGCAGAGTTTGAGTTAGAGTTCTTTGCAAATCGAAGCCTGTAATTTGTTTTTCTGAGGAGCTGGCAATGAACAGACCCCTCCTCTCCAGTTTACATGGAAGTTCAAGTTCATAAATACAAGTTTTCAAATAAATACTTTCCTCTGGTCCTGGGGTTCTCCTACTTGCAGTCTTTGGGAAGATCATAACTTTGCTGTCTCTTGGGCATAATGATTCACTCATTCTGTCTCCAGGAGCAGCTGCTGCCTGCTGAGCCTTTCTCTTGTTACTTCTTGTTAATGACACTAGAAGAGGCCACTCTGTCTCCAACGAAAAAACAGATTTTTTGGCAATGACAGAAAAGAGCTTCACAGTCTCCCTTAACAGTGTTAAGTGCTAACCTCTTGTCAGCATCTTAGGGTAGGAGGGAAAAAAAAATCTTCCTTTTCTACTGTAATAGTTCCATATTAAGTCCCAGGACAACTGCTTGCTTTTATGGCTTCATGGGATAGCTGAGAGAAGTATGACTAAAACAAGAAAGGAAGAAAGAAATAAAAAGAGAAAGTGAATGAGAAAAGGGAAGTGCATAGGGATCTCTCTGATTTCCTCAGAAAGCTATTGTGATATGATGAAAATAAGAATCACTCCTAGGAGAGAACAACACAAGGGAATATGAAACTGTAGATCTGAAGGAACCAGAGAACAGCTGTGGGAGGATATGAGAGAGAGAATAGGCATCTGGTCTCTGAGTGCAGGATTCATGGATTTTCCCACTCTGCAAAAAATTTAATGCACATAGCTGCAAGTCTGAGCTGAGGTTGTATGCTTCCTGGAGAAATAATCCCCATTTAGCATAACCAAAAAGTTACAGGAGGTCTATACTTTCTTCATGATGTGTTGGTTTTGTTTTTCTGAAGAGAGCTCATGGCTTGGCTTCTTGTGTGTGCTGCTACTTGCTGAATAAACCCTGTTCGCATACTAGAGTCTGAATATGTTTTTACACTGAGTTATCTGCTGGTTACCTTGGTCCTTTCTCTGTTTTTAAGTGAAACCAATCTCTTTTTTTTTTTTTACCCTCATATTTATCAGACAGTGAGAGTTAGGTTCAGTAAGATGGTTGTGATCCAGGTTGTGATCCATGAGGTATGACTATGAGGGAAAATTTAAACAAAACTATTTCCTTAGGAAAGTCCACATGTTGGTAAAGCAGTTAATGGAAAACCTGACTGAAGTCTTCATCACTGATGCCTGCTTTCGTTGCCATACTATCCTGAAATCATTTTCACTTAAGCATTTTCTTGTTGAAGCCTCAATCCTTTATCTGTCTTTAAGTCCAGTGAACCCAAATTTCTCCATTAGCAGCAGGCTGATTAGCTCTCCAGTTTAAGTGTGCTGTCTCTTCAGCCGCCGTTTGACTTTTAGTATTAGTAAGGGACTGAGTCGGAAGTGACAGTTCTTATTTTGACCTGTCTTCTCAGGCTTCAATTTTCATGAAACTTGCAGAAACTTTTATTTCTTTGAGTCCTGTAATCCTGAGGTTTGAAACTGGCCACAGAGCTTAAAAGTTGTTGAGTGGAGTAAGGGAATGGCAGGTGGACAGAGACCATGATCTCATAAGCTTAATCTCCTTTAGAAATGGTCAACTGAAAACTCCCAAGGTCTGATCCTAAGAAAAGCAACAGCTTTGGATGGTCTGAAACCGAACTAGACATTTGGAAATGGAAAGATTTTTTATGGTCACCAGTTTGTCAGTCAAACTAGATTACCACTAGTTTTTCCAAGTGAACATCTATCTCCACATCAAAAAGGTTTAGATAGTATAAAAAATATAATGATTATACGAAAGATATTTTCCTTGTGTGGCACACTAGCTTTTGATGCCATGTCCCACAGTACAAGCAAAAGGATAAAGTTAGTAGGATAGCAGTCACTTGTAAATGAGTGTGAATGTTAAGAGGAATAGTAGAAAAAGGCACACTGAAAAAAACAAGCAATGGAGGGAAATGAAGTCAAAGTAGCGACTATGCAAGAAAGTATATATTAAGCCCATGTGGATTTGTATGAGTATCTGCTGAACGTAGTTGTTATGCTAATTTCTGACCAATGAGTAGAATAAACAATACTTCTGCCTACGTTTATTTCTTTCTGATAAAAGACTGTAAGAACAAGTCTGGCTAGACTGACTCACGCAGTATGCTTACAAGGTGCTTGGATGAAAAAAAAAAATAGGGCAAGAAACATAGTGTTGTGAATTTTAGCAACAGTGTCTTTCCTGGATAACATTTTGTCCTTTGTCACGATTACCAGTTCTAAAATAGAGCTACCCCAGAAAGATCGTGCAGACAACGGAGGTAACAGACTAAAGAGAATTACAAGAGGCAGATCCTTGCTTCTGTGAATGGAGCCAAATAGGCACTGTCATATCCACACACACAGCCCAGCTCTGAAAGAAGGGATTATGCAGTAGCCCTGAACAGCACGGTCTGTGGTGTAGCTGCCTCTAAAGACCAGTGGAGGTATGGCAGAGGGGACAAGGGAGGAGACTTGGGGGTTAATTTCTCTTCAATGCTTCCTTCACAAACCAATAGAGAAAATATTGCTGATGAAGTACTGCAGCTGGATCCCTTATAACAATAAATAGCAGATTGATGCTTCTAACAGTGTTTGTAGTAGAGTTTATCAACAATTCTGTTATCACCACATGAGATCTCTTCCTTCAAACTTGCCAATCTTGCTTATGTATTTTTAATGCCTGTTGGCACAATTCTTCATAAGACTGCAGGAGCTGATGTAGATTTACCGAATGGATTAGCCTTCTGGGACTCCCACAACAATATGTGTGTTATTTCAATCTATTTTGATCTAAAATGGATTTGTATATCTTTAAAATGAGCTAGCAAATTGCTGTGCTACTTAAGCTAGATTGAACTCTGCACAGGAACTAATATTAAATCTGTGTATGAAGGCCCAATTCTGAGAATCCTTGTAGTCTGTGTGCTACTCAGCTTCAGGCTCCAAAAATATTACATTGCAAAGCTGCTCTCTTGCCAAAAAGACATTACATCAGTCAACACTGAGATTGCATTTAATATGTGCTAGGCAGTTGACTCACAGCTTGAAATGCTGTTCTCCTTGATGCTTCCATGTGGTGAGGTTCGTGACAGTGAGGCTGGACAGAATATACGTTTCTTTTTCACTCTAATGCTGACAACTGAAAAAGGGTCTTAAGGCCTTGTGTTAGCATCCTCCACTATAAGGAATGAGTCCAGCAAATCTGAGTACCCCGTACTGTCTTGTGCCATATGCGGGAGACGTGACGCATCTCTTGGCTGACCACTTCCAGGCTTTTTGGTAGTCGTATTTCTTTAAAGTGAGACTTTCTAAGTTCCCAGATTTTCAATGTTTTTAAGATAAGAAAAAAATCTGGATTTTCATATCTTCAGGTTCATTACCACCATTATTGTTGCTATTCAACACAATAATGCCAGGAGCAAATGTTGCATATAAAAACTATAATATTTTAAGAGCTCTGTTTCGTATCAAGAGGCATCTATTTACAACCTTTACTCCCTTAGGACAGTTATTTTTGTCTGTCATTGTCATTACAGTTTATTGGTCCTCCTTTGCAACGAGAAGTGGTTGGTAAGGCTTAAAGCTTTGTTCAGCTGCTCAGCCTCAGTGTTTTGTGATTTTTCTGGTGCTGTGTTTTTTTAGTTGAAGTTCTTTGTCAACACAGTGGATGCTGTGACTAATTTGGCTAATTCTAGAAGAAAGGATTACACTTGGATTCTGCATTGGTGTTTTGAGTCTCAGTAAAAAAGTTACAATGAGTGAGTAGTCTGGGTTATGCAGACAGTTGAGTGGGATGATACCTTCTGGCCTTCAAATCAATGGGGTCTGTTTATTTCCATATGATTCAGGTTTAACTTCTGAGACAGCCTGTAACATCTTGTAGATGATTTGGTATGCAGAGCACTCCATACATTGCTTATGAATGTGTGTCTTGGATAAATGGGAAAGCTCCTAGTCAGGCTTTCACACAGAGGCGTAGAGACGTTATTGGGACACTGCAGTATTGCCAAGTTTTTCTAATTTAAGCAATTCTCACAATAGTTGACATTTTCTTTAAAGTTTCAAATTGTTTTAAAGAAGATTGACATTTATTATTTTGAAAAAAGAAAGAGGAAATCCCTAGTCCTCATTGCAGAATAACACTTGACAAAGTGACTGCCACTGCTAAATACACACAGACCCCTCCGTATCACCCAACCCAGAAAACAGAAAAAAAACCTTAGTTTTAAAACCTTACATTGTATAAGGATTTTTGTAGGGTCTGCATAAGATTCTGTATGCTCAAGGTGAGAAGCCCTGTAACTTACAAGTCTTCTGTTTTCACAGTCCAGGTGCACACACAGCCGTGATCTGGCTCCGTCCCTGCCGAGGTGAGGCGTGGTTGTGGTCCAGCACTCCCTGTGTCCTGCTTTCCCAGGGTTGGGAATCTCCTTGTGTGCTGGCCAGAGAGGAGCTAGCAAGTATTTCCTTAGTACACAGGGGATGAGGACTTAGGGGTGTGTTTTAGTCCAGGCACAGCCTCTAGCTCCCATATTAGATATTAAAGAAAAAAAAAGTTTTCTCAGAATTCACAACTAACTATTGATTGATTAAACAAATACAGAGCGAAACATTCTGAACAACAAGTAGTGCCTCGAAGTGCTTGTAACCCAGGCAATGTACTGGGCCAGTGCCTGAAAGTGACACAATCCTGCTCTCTGATTTGGATGGTGACACAACCCTGCTGTCTATTTTGGATGACCTGATTTAACTGCACCAGTTGAGAGAAATGCAGAAAAGGAAGCATGCCTCAGAAACAGTGACAGACCCATTCAACTGTTACAATGCCCTCTCTCCTGATAATCACGGCTGTTATTAACTGTAGAGATAAGACCGTATTTTTCCCTTAACCTTACATTGTCATTTGGCTAAATTTGCTGCCTCAAGGGAAGTCTGTTTCTGTCCAGAATTTGGTAAACAATATAGAGACACTCATGATCTCAAGAAGGTGAAGCTTCCTACCACAGTTACTACAAAGCCACGCTGCCCAGGAAAGGAGGGAAAACTGTAAGCTGCTCCTTCTTGCACAAGTACCACTCTGGGACCAAGGTGAGAGGTGGCAGCTGCTGAGAAAACTTTATTCCCTTGCTGCCGAGCACAGGGTAGGCAGTGCCCCAGAAAGTGAAGAGGGCCAGCGTGAGGAGAGGAAAGAAGCTGGAGTTTTTCTGGGAGAGCAAGAGGAAATCGTGATTTTTTGAGTGGGAATTCTTTCTCAGCATGGGCTGTGAGCTGCCAGGTCGGCACCTCTCTTTGTGAAGGGCTGACCGCTCCACCTGTGTCTATGTAGTCTGTGTGTATAGTAATAAAAAATGCAGGTTTACGTAGTCTGCCATGTGAGACAAGCAATTCGCATACTAGTACGTCACTACTTCTCTTATCAGGGAACATTAGGTTTCAGCCAATTTCCATTACTATTTTTATCCTTTATTGTGTGCAAATACACAAGGATTTTAATAACAGCAGAGTCACTTTAAATGCCTATTGGAAGGCCAGAGAGCCTGATGTCTTATTTTCATCAGTCTGTCTAATGCTATTTTTACAAGAGAACGACATTGCTTATACAGAATCAGAGCAAATTTTTTATAAAGGCATTTTTTTGAAGGATTGAATAGTTACAATTGTTGGAGAAAGGTGCTTAGATACTGGATTAGGAATTTGCAGGATCAAAGTAGCAGTTAAGATGCCAGGGAACTCATCCAAATCACAACATAGCTGATATTCTTTAGGGAATACTGGGCTGTTTTGTATACAGCACTCTGGGCTCCAGGTAACTTAAAACCTGAAGAATTGAAATGATTACAAATATCGGGCTAAATCTTTCAAGGTGTTGAGTGGCCACAACTCACATTGGGCTGAATACTCTTTTACACTGTGGCCCTTTATGCTATGACAGCAATGTCAAAGGCATTCAGTGGCAGTAAATGCCACTGGAGGCCCCCTTACAGTATCAGACCCTAGGGAAGTCGCTTGGGTGCAATTGGGCATTTGGCCCATTTTCCTGGCAATACACAGCACCTTTCAGGAGCAGACTGACAGAGGAGTGGCTCTGGCAGGAAAGCTCAGTTATTTGTGATCTCAATTGCACAGAAAATGCAGGGGATGGATTTGGCTGGGGTTTTTGGGGTTTGTTTTTTTTTGGTTTTTTTTTAAACCTGTGAGAAGCTGCAGGGATTTCTGCTGGGCTGGTCTCCTCGAGGTCTAGACTGCAAATACAGGGCATTAAATTATCTCTGTCCTGATTTTAGTGCCTGTGCTTAGACTGAGTTCAATGAGGTGAGGAACTCATCTACATCTTTGCTGCATTGGAAGGTGCATGTAGCTGACTCCTGCCCTCTCTTGGGCTCTAGATGAGGAACAGCAAAGACAGTAGTGGAGCAGGCTTCTCCTTTCTCCAAACTTGCTGACTTGATAGGGGAGCTGAATTTTCCTATCCAGTTGCTGCAGCTGGAAGAGATTCCAGAGAAATGAAATATTTTATTTTCATATCATTTACATGGAGTACTTGAATTTCTGTTTCAAAAACTCTCCTTAAATTGCTTGTCTTTGGTGAAAGGTTTAAAAAAGACAAAAAGTGTGAAAATTAAATCGCATGAGCATACTTTCTGTCAATATTTTCCTTGAGAAAACTAAATTTTGTTTTAATGATACAAAAAAAATTGAAATTCTAGTTCTGATTCAGCCACCAAACTAAGAAAATATGGTTTGATTTTTTTTCTCCATTATACTTAACAGTAATAATGTTGCTGTCACCACAATGGAGAAAGCAAGGCTTCTGAAGAGAAGATAATAGCTTTTGTCTTTAATTAGACCAATTATATGTTTGGAAAAGAGGCAAAGATAGGAAAACTATAATTTTTGAAATTAAAAGATACGTGTGTAATCATGGTTTCAGTTTTAAAACTTCTACAAATCTTTTTTCAAATAAATCACTGGAAGCTCTTAGTACTTTCTCATTACTTAATATGTTGGGTTTTGAGAATTTTGTTTGGGTTTTTTGACCTGAATGTGGATGAACTTGATGTTCTAGAAGCTGGAAATTGATTTTAGAGAGAATTATACAGAATTTAATCGTGTATAAGAATAAGGAAACTATTCAAATATAGTTATTGTATGCACATTAATAAAAATTTTGGCTAATAGTGGAAGAATTAGAAAACAGATCTGCTTTGATTGTGGTATGTTGGGTTGTCATAAAACTCATGGGGAAAAAAGGGGGTTTGGGTCTAAGTTCCATGTGTTTACGGAGGAGGGATGAGGAAGAATATTGCTTCACTGGCAGACTGGTGTTCTGTGTCCTTTGTCTCTCCTGTCCCTCACACCTCTTCTTCCCTTTTACACACAAACTTTTTCTGCATAAAGATAGATTTGAATCAAGTGTGACAGAGTGGTGGAGACACCAAAGCTTTGTAAGTATAGGTGAGGAAAGTCTTTGAATTAAATTGCCCCTAATAGTTTCCTGTCACAATGGCTAATTTGTAATGGTCAAAGGTAGCAGCCTGCATGTTTCCATTAAAGTATTCTGCAGAACAGAGGGAAGGGCAGTAGGAGATTAAATTTAGAAATATTTGTGGTGATAACAGAAATAGTGTCTAAAGAGGCAATACACGATGAAATACAAATCAGAAAAACAGTTGTCATTAGCTGTACCGCTCATGGACTTACTTAGAAGATGCAAACAGATGGTACAGGTGGACAGCTGCATACAGATCCTACCTCCCCCTCTCCTGGTAACACTGACAAACTCTCTAGTAAATCCAAAATTCTATGTATCTTTCTTCTGAGTTTCCCTCTGGCACCTACGGTGCTCTGCACTTATGGACCACATTTCCTCTGTTATCCTAGCATCTGATTCAGTCATACAGAGAGAATCACTTTTATTGTCACTTGTGTGAAACACGAGTGCCTAGAGAGCCCAAAAGTGCAAAGCATTAGTTTAAGACAAGGTAAGGGATACCTTAACCGGCTGTAATGCAAGAGTCTAGCCTGCAAAACCAATAGCTCTTCCAGCTTCTGCAAGCACACCCTGGGATTGTTAGCAACCACAACTGTCAAGGATCTAAGCCCATTCATTGTCTGTGAAATGACATGTCTGACATAGTGCCACTGCTGGATTGCTGGTAGGGTTCTGACTAACTGCCATGCGACTTCTTGTTTTCCAGACCTGAGCATTATTAGCATATAAAGGTTGACCCATTCACAGAATCATGTGGTGTGGCAGCAGGCCATAAGTATAACCTTGACTACAATGCCCTTTCCAGAGACTGATTGTGGTTTTCTTATTGTCTAATGAGTTTGTCATTTCCTGTACTAGTTGTAACAGCGCTGAATATTTTCTAGGTTACCTAACCAAACTTCTGCAAAATCATACTGCCTATGCCTGCGATGGGGAACGTTTGAGTCTGCATTGTCCTCGACATTCAACAATAAGTGTTCAGTCAGCATTTTACGGGCAAGACTACCGCATGTGCAGCACTCAGGAGCCTGAAACCAAGATGACAGAACCTGTAAACTGTGTGGCACCCACTTCTTTGCAGGTATCATGTGTTGTAAAGGTTCCTAATGCACAGAATGTTTTTGACAGTTTTCATGCGGTGAGCTATACTGTGCAAAAACAGCAAGTGTTCACAACATTGAATAAAATGACATTGTGTCTATGTTAGTTTACCAGGAAGAGTATTACAACTGAAAGGATTTGTTTGACTAGCGGGATATTACCATAGGATTGTGCAGGCTTTGTAGGTTGCCTTCTATTTTCATAAGCCTTGCTTTGGAAACCCCGTTCTCAAAGTTCTCTAAAATAATCAATTCCCTTCCAATCCAGGGCTAGTCATGACTGAGCAGACCAGTCTTAATCCATCACACAAGCCTTCCTTCTCCCTAGGAGAGGACACAAACATTTGACAGAGCTGGGTTACAAGTCCATCGAATAAGATGGCATTCTGTTTGGTGTTTTGCTTGTTCCATGCCTATCTTTACTCACTGAAAAGCACCATGACAGCTAAAGATCCTAAGTGCTTCTGCAGATATCCGCATTTCTGTGAATTTTTGTATCAGTGTGAATATTTGTATCAGTAATATCCTGTGGTTTGCTTGCTGACCTGCTTAAGTATAGCTTAAAGTGATTTATACTTCATAAATTAATTACTTTCTGCTGTGGAGAGTTTTGTAACAAGGCTTAGAAAGTCTGACTTACACTGCAGTCAAAGGCTTGTTTCATCACAGTGAAAATGCCCAGTGTTAGGCCAAATTCAGTAAATTATTGCAAAAGTGTGTGGTCAGTGGAATATGAACATGTTCTAATGGTGAAGCTGTTGTAAATGCTCTACAGAAGCTTTGATGAAGCTTGCAGCTAGCACACTGCTTCTTGACAACAGGGAATGTCTGTTTCCACCACTAGCGAGTTGAAAAGTTTTACAGAGTGCTTTGGTGGTAATATCCTCTCTCCAGAAACAATATTAGGGCAGTTTTGTAAGTGTGACTTGCCTATCTTGTACTGCAACTTCTAAAGACATTCCAGAGATGACCTATGGGCCATGTGAATGTGCATCTCTACGAAAAACAGTAGGCCAGATGCATCCTTGATGTCATTTTACTGGCTACAGCAAAGTGACACCAATGGTTATTTTGGGCTTGTGAGTGCCTTTGGGAGGTCTCCATGGGCAGTTTTTTCCCTTGAATATAATAAACACAGCATGGGATAACTTGTGTAAACTACCGTCATCATTCAGGCACTGTCACTGATCAAAGGCATGAAAGCATTTTGACGAGGCCACAAATGTGAGAGATATAAATGCCCTGCATCTCAGGTAGCTCCGGTTCTGTCAAGGAGAAGAGACACATTCTGTAAACTGATTTCTTAGAAAAGAGCACCAGTGATCTCATCCCTCCTCGCCTTCCCTTTGGAACCGCATCTGCAGTCTGCATAATCGGGCATGATGCTACCCTGCAGCCGGGAGGAAGCATAACAGGCATTTTTTACAGTGACCTCCTATTAAAGTTAAATCTGTCTTGAGATACCAACAGCCCAGTGCTATCTCATTACGAGTCTCATTGTTTGCTTTTGTGGTTTCGTGTTTTGCAGAGCAACGTGATAGAAAATGCAACTGCTGTTTGCATTAAGTAGGAGAAAGTACAAACAGATGCACAGGAGATGATTCAGCTCAGGTGCAAACAGAAGGTGACTCAGTAGGGGAGAGCTATCTCCACTTACTGAAAATGTAACTGTATTTCACTGGCCTGTTCCAGAACCATCCCAATTAAGGAGGAGTTATTTGTTTGACTTGCAAGTCTGTAAAAGAACATTTGAGTGATAAAATTAAGTCTACTGTGCTTTTCCTTCCCTTTTAAACTCTTTAGAGTGCACTTAATGCTCAAAAAATTGGGTGTCAGTCCTCTTCTTCTACCAATGGGAACAAGAAGGGCAGGAGTGTTACAGGGTTGCTGCAATGTGCTGGCAATATGTATCGTTTCTGCTTGGGAGGGATGGCTTCCAGGGATGGCAGGAGAGATTCAGCCACTGCCAACCCTCTCAGACTGGAAACAAGAGTGCAGCTTGTGCTATCACAGTGGTAAATTTGTGATTTGGCCTCTTGATAGGACTGAGACCCCCTTCTGATGAGAAACAAGGCAAAAATTCCCACAGATTTTACAGGAGTACCTAAAACTATCTGAGAATGGTATCTTACAGTTACTCTTGTTAAGAGTAGAGTGACCCAGAGACAACACCCTCCTTATCGCAGCCTGCAGTGATTTTAAACATCGCTAATCTGGGCACACCACCACAGACTGTCCAAAAATAGTGTATAGAAAGCCTCTCAAAACTGGGCTTTGAAGGTGAATAAGAATTTCATAAGTACACTGCTGCATTTAAAGAGGGGGTTTTTTAAGGTGCTTTGGCTTGTGAGTGTTGAAAACTGGACTCAGACTCTTCTTGGGCAATGTCTTCATATTTTCTATAGCTACAGCTCCAAAACTGCTGATGAAGTGGGAACACTAATGTGAGCGCTAGGAGTACTCAGTCCTTTTGCTGGAGCTGAAGAAGGCCTACGTGACCCTTTATATAGAGCACTGCTGACCTTTTCTTGTCCTCCTCTGTTGCCACTCCCAGTGAAGCAGCACAATAAGAACCATGGTGTATCGCTGGGTCAAAAAATCTCGAGTAGATATGGCCTTAGCAGTAAAAAAAAAAAAAAGCAATCAGTCTTAGGATAGCCAAGCACACCTATGCTGTCCAATCAAACCAATTCTGAATTTGTTCAAGTGGCAAGTCAAGTAAATCGCTGATAATGTGCTTAACTGCAAGCAAGAAGTAAGTGCCCCTTAAGCAGGAGTTGTGCCTAAGTGTCACTAAGCACGCCAAGTCATTAGTTAGAACTCTTTCAAATGAAGGTATTACAGAGCATGATCAGGTAAACTTCAGTAGATCAAGATGAAATGGTTATAGACATCTTTCTGAGTTACTGTGCTTCACCTGGACATTGCACTCCCATAAGTGCCCTCAGGAGTGCGTGAGTGCCTCAGGCATGTCAGTGAAGAAGCTGGGGGTTGGGTGTGTTCCCACTTGCTCTGGGCTCTGCTTGGAGTCCCAGGCACCCCTCAGGCTGTGGTAACACCCCGTGAGATCTGTCCGACTGTCTGGGAGCAGAGGGAAAGGTGAAAAAACAACAGCAAATTGGTAGCACCCTAAGTTGCCATGAGCATCACTGTGATGAATGTGTTCTCATAAACTTGGACTCAAAGTCCAGTAGAGATGTGGCTTAAATCCAGTGATACAGATGTTTCTTACATGTTTATAGCCAAAAAGTTGTGAACGAATGATTTCTTTCCTGTATAGAACAAAGTACAACTAAGCGTTCTCATTGCTGTATAGCTTCATACCTTGTTTTCAAGTCTATCCTTTTTACCTGTTGTTCTAGAAAGTACTGGATGAATGCCAAAACCTGAGATCCTGCCAACTCCTTGTCAATAGTCGGGTTTTTGGACCTGATCTGTGTCCAGGGACCACTAAATTCCTCCTTGTCTCCTTTAAATGCAAACCTAGTAAGTAATCCACATCAGGCAAATGTGGTTTTGTGTGTGTTTCATTGTTTGTTTTGGTTAAAATGCCACCGCACAAGGCTTTGCATAAATCCATGTGAAGTTTTGAGACTCTTAGATTAATAGCAAATTGGTTTTTTCTGCTTTACCTTAGCTGTCCATTGTGTTTACAACTTCAGTGTGCTTGCTGCCAATTTAATGACCAGTGTAGTTTGGCAGTCAAATGTCAGACATCAGACTGGAAAGGAAAAATGTTTTGGAAATTGTTTTTAAAGAGATTGCAATGATAATGTCATATTAGAATGATAAAGCTGAACAGCAAAAACAGATGCTGGGACTAAGGATCCAAATGATGAAGAAGATATCATAATAAGGAATACGCAAAAATGCTTAAGGAGGTAGGACCAAAGCTTTCAAAGATCCTCTGTTACTACCTCCCATTTATAGAAAAAATGGCTGGAGGATACACATGGATGGCTAACTTTGTTACAGAATTTAATTGTAGAAACACCTGAATTCTATGCAAGTAATTGATGTTGGTATGTAAAGGCACAAATCCTGCCTCGAAGAGAATGCACTTTGTAACATGAGAAAAGGGTAAGAAAGATTAAGAAAATAATAATGAGGTTTTGTTTATTGGTGTTTTTAAATTGTTTTCTTTTTGCTATTGTATGTGAGAACAAGCCCCAGTAGCCCGGGGGCTCAGCTTTTTTTGGCAGCTAATCCCCAGTGTGGCTGAAATGGGTCCCAAAGAAAATAGTTGAATGATGATTTATGGTAGGTTCATCAGCCAACTCAGAAATACCCTACCACAACTAAAGGAGAAAGCACAGAAGAGGTTTTCTTTAGTCACAGCATTGAGATAGACATCATTGGAGGAATTAAGAACAGGAGCAGCAAGCAAACTGGAGGGCAAATTTATGTAGAGTACTGAAGTCAGAGCAGAGATATGGGAACGGAGAAGGCAGGTGTTACCTTTGGCAAGGCACTGACACAAGAACTCCAGGGAGATACACTGGGCCAATTGTCAGGGGAAAAAAAATTCTGAAATTTAACATTTTTATGATCTGTTTTATTATCTTAAAGGTTTGGGGTTTTTTTTACCTATTACAACTACTGCATTATTAATAATGGATGGTTTTGACTATCATATCTGTGTCTGTGTCAGCTGAAATCTCTTTTTACTAATCAAAAGTGGATTTGGATCCTGTTTGTTAGTTTTATAAGCTGCTTAATATTTTTCCCACTGGAAATGAGCTACTTTGAATAGATAATATTGTCTGTAATCTGTATTTTACAAAAGCTTGTGGAAAGTGTATGTAACAGCAAGTACTGCCTTCAGAACTGAGGAATAGTCCAGTTCAAGTGCAAATTATGTCACTTCATGTGACAGGAAATTCGTATTTGTAGGTAAGATACCAATATTGTTAGGCTTGGCTGTGGAAAACATCTGCACTCAGAAAATCACTTGAGTATCACTTTAAGTATATGTTACAATCTCCTTGCCTTCAAGTGGGCACTTAAGCCGTTGCCTTAATCCGTTAGTTTTTTAATCTATTTGGAAATATTATCTTTTCCTCTGTTGCTGTATCTCTGCAGAGGTCTCTGTTGTATTCTTACCTTTGTCTTACACCAGTTGCAGGTTTTTTTCTGTTGTCTGTACTTTCATAGCCTCTCTAGCAATCACAGAGTGCTGCCATACAGACACAGAGCCCTGCTTTAGGCTGTCAGCCCTTGGGTCAGAGCCTCTGTTTTCTTGGCATGGTCCTCCTAGGTGTACAGTACGGCAGCTGCTTCTGCAGAAGTAACAATTTGCAGCAGATCAAGTATTTTTTAAAATCACTTTTTAGACTTAAACTTGTAACTTCTGATGAGCTTGAATAGAAGAAGCTGGACTATTACCAAGAACATTAACCCATTTTTAAATCTCTTCTATTACAATTGAAACAATAATGTTTCCTTTACTGAATAGATAGGAGGTTTTTCTCTCTCCAGTTCCCCTAACACCAACACCCACACTCCACTCACAGGGATACCACTCAGTAACAATAAGGTTTCCCTTTTCTCCTGCTCAGCTCAGGAACCTCCTTTTCCTGTTTTCACATTTTTGAAAGATAAAAAAATGGAGCAGAATAAACTCTTCTCCCTGGCCTTATCTGCAATAAAAAGGTTTGCCACCATACCTAGACCAGGAAGCCTTGAGCATAAAATGCTGCAAGCTGGGTGGCTGCTTAGGCCAGCTAGAGACCTCCTTGGCCAGATGGCAGATTTTAACCACTTCCTTAGGAGGGATAAACTGTGCTGTCTGGAAGACGATCTCAGTGGCTTCCCCACCTCTGTGCTGAGAATGCTACCAATATGCATGTGCCAGCTGAGAAAGGGAGGGGGTGTATTTTTCTCAGGCTCCTGATTCACATGGCTTTGTCACAAAAATCTTTCAAATGAGCCCTTGCTGGATAGTCACGCCCAGGAAAACCCACTGACCTTGGTGGAGCCATGTAAATGTAGCCGAGAGCATGGTCTGGCTCAGGATACGTAGCCCATACTCATGCCTTTGTGCCTCCCATTCTTCGGCACTCGCTTAATGCTGTATGTGGTGGCACTGGGCAGTGCCAGCCATCCCCATGATTGATGAGCAGTCGGAGTCTCTCAGCACTCAGGCAGAGATCTGAAGTAGGCGTGGAATGCAGTGTTGTCCTGGGAAGAGACAAAAGGCAAGGATGAGGCTTGTCCTACTGAGCAGCAGTGGGAAGCAAGCCAGGAAATCAGGTGGGAAGGGGGGGGGGGCTGTTCCACTGGGAGAGGAGGTTGGCAAAACTTAACATTTTCATTCCTTTCAAAAAGGAGCCAGAGGCTTTAGCTAGTCATATGGGAGCAATTCAGTTGGAGGAAACACTTTGCTTTGCTATTGGCTTTGTCTCTGATTGTAATAGTGCCACATATCACTCTCAACAGAACTCGCAGAAAATCTGTTTCTTGTCATGCTTCTATTTGCAATTAACAGTCCAGTCGAGTACATTGCCTCATGCTACCATGTTGTTATTTGCATCTATTTTAGCTGAATACAAAACCAAATCAGCATGTGAAAACCAGGAACTGAAACTCCACTGTCAGGAGTCCAAGTTCCTTATCATCTACTCTGCCACCTATGGCAGATGGGCACGTGAGGAGAACATCTGCTCGACAGAAGTGGAGCGCGTCCCCCCCTTTGGTATGTTTTTACGTTGTTGATAGACCTTCTTCAAACAGGTACACAGAAATGGGGAGAAAACTTCACGTGCAAGCAATGGCATTTTGGAAGTGCCAGTGGTTGAAACATGAGAGAGATTATTTCTGAAATGCAAACAGATTGCTGAGCATGAGGGAGAAACATAGAGTAAGAAATGCAGCAAGGTAATAAACTTTCATATAGTTAATCAGTCCTTAGTATGATTAACATAAAAAACACTAATTCTGTTGGCTCTCTTGAACTTAGGTGACATACGCTAAATGTCAGCTGTTTGCCTCTCTTCTTCCTCCAACTTCTGACAATGATTAGGCAACCCAAGTGTCATGACACCTTGTCTTACTGTTACCTTCTTCTTTGATCTCCGTTTCTGCCAGCTATTTCTTGCCTTAAATGCAGACTGTAAGGGTAGGGTCCATAGGTCAGGGTCCAATGCTTTAGATGCTGTTGTATAACCAGACTCCAAGACTGCAGTAGTATACTAGAAAATTAAACAAGCCTGGGACTTCTCCCTGGCACCAAGTCTAGCAAGTCCAGCAGACGGGAATGTCCTATGTGTATAGTACTGAACTCTTACCCTCCAAAGCAGGATGACTGCATGCAGATTGCTTCTTGGGGCTGCTCCTTGGCCTGCGTTAGCTCCTCGTCTGTGATGGGAAGTTGTTGAAAGGATGTTGTTGGCCTGGGCCAGATGGGGGCAGGGACCATACTTACCAGAATGGAGAACTGCATTGCAGTGCCAGAAACATGCTCTCTCACTGTTCATTTACTAGTGCAGGTGCATCCTTATATACATATATATAGATAAAAATATTAATGTTATTGGAAATTAATATATAAACAATATGTTAATGTTGCTTTAATATTAATTTGGTGAGACTGTGAACACTTTTCAGGCACAAACTGTTCCCTTTTGAATAGGTAAAAGAACCCAGAACATTGTAAGTAGTTGTATTGCCTACATTGATAAACAGACATTGACTTCACACTATAGTCTCAGCTGGTGTATGATTAATGACTTATGACTCACTTTTAATTGCTAAATATTTAAATGTGTAGTTGCATGTGGTTGTGAGGATGCTTAATACTTGTATGAATAATGTGTTCAGTCATTGACACTGAAGGTATGAAGGTAAATTTTCATGCCGTGGAGAAGGCCAGCACAAGATACGTGTGCTGTTCACATCCCTTAATATCGCATATGGGAGAACTTGTATGACTCATGCCAGCCCTGTGCACAGGCTGAACTTTACTCCTAAGAAATATGCTACAAGTGAAGTCTATAAGAAGCATTTCTGAACATCAAAAAGAGATCAATAATCAGTCTTAAAAGCCATTTGTCAGCAAGCCACTGTTTCTATTTAGCTGTAGAGATAATGTTAAAAATGTATTGACTGACAATTGTAATCTGTTCAAGAATCTGTTTAAAATTGCCAGGTCTGTGTTTCACAGTGACTGTCTCATGCTCTGCCTATCTGTTCCGTGGAGGAAATGTTTTAGCCAGTTTCTGACAGACCCCTGTATCCTTCATGGTGGTGGCATTAATGTAACCACAAAGCAGAGCAGAAGTAGCTCAGCTGATCAAGAAAGGCTGCCATCACACTTCTTGCACTTCATTCACCCCTGGAATTTGCTCACTTGCCTCAAATATCAGCACTAACAGTTCACAGATCAGAATACTGCAAACCCCTGTTACTGGATAAAGTTTCCCAGTATACATAGAGAAAGAATTTGCAACAGCAGCAAACTCTCTGCTGTGTCCCCCTGCATACAAGCACCTTTTGAGCACCACCCTGGCTGTTGCTGGTTTTGTGTTCTACAAAGCAACCTAAAAAACCATGGTAGTAGGAGAGAGCATAAAACCTGAGACAAACACAAGGTGAATCTATAGAAAGTAGATCCTTGTATAGATTTCCCATTGCTTAATAAAAATGCTTGACCTCCTCCTGTACTGTACCAGTAACCCTCTGCAGTGAGTATAATTTTCAAAAGCACCTTTGTGGCTTGGGAGGACACTTCAGTTATCACAAGACTTGGCACTTAGGAGCCAAATTCAATTGACTCCAGATCTATCCATCTTGAGCTTAGATCTTATTTATGTGGTTACTTAAGTATATACAGATGGGAGTGGGTGCATGATTAAACTTTTTTAATGCCCGTGTACCTTTCTCTCAGGGAAGCAAAGGTAATTTGAATGTCAATGTGATTTTAATGATTTGAGACTGTTTAGAAAACTTACTTCAGCTGCTCTTCATTCCTGAAACAAGCCCATGTACTTGTATGTGTTTGCACCAAAAGCTAAAGCTGCTCCAACACACGTTCATTGTTGTTTCTACCCATGTATGTGCATCTCAGCCTAAAGGCAATGCTTGACCATTTCAATTTCTCGCACTGCATCACAGGGAAACTGTGAGACATTCTTTTAGTACTACGCATCTAAAAAGTAATCTGTCGGTCCTCATGACAAGTATGGAGAGTTCCTGTTGAGCTCAAGAGTTTTGTATCTATCCATGCTTGATATGGTCCTGCTAGTAGTACTGGGTATTTAATTAATTAAATATTTCTCTAGATTCTGGTGACCTCATGTTACATGTAATATAACTGATAAGCTATTAATGACGAACAGCAGCTTTGGACTAAGACAGGTGTATTCTGAACTATCACTTTTCTGTGAACAGTCTATCAAATCATCTGACAGATTTTCGGAGCTTTGCTTCAAAGGGAACACAGGAAAACATAAAATTTCTTCAGCATAAAGTCTCTTCTCCATATAGAGGATACAGTATATAAATCCATCTCCAGTACTGGTGATGTCTGTGTGGCCTGGGCACACTGGTAGGATCCTGAGCCTCAGCGTAACACTTGGCATGACTGCCTTCTCTTGGCACTAGTTTTCTGAGCCAGTTTAATAATGTAAATTATGTGCCATTTTCGGTACAAAGGAGGAAGAAGAGCAATGGCGTCATGGTGTCATCCCTGATAGATAAAGCCATTACAGTAGAGCTGTCGTGTGGTCTCACAGAATCACAGAATCACAGAATGTTAGGGATTGGAAGGGATCTCGAAAGTTCATCTAGTCCAATTCCCCTGCAGGAGCAGGAACACCTAGATCAGATCACACAGGAACACATCCAGGCGGGCTTCGAATGTCTCCAGAGAAGGAGACTCCACAACCTCTATGGGCAGCCTGTTCCAGTGCTCTGTCACCCTCACTGTAAAGAAGTTTTTTCTCATATTCAAGTGGAACCTCCTGTGTTCCAGCTTGAACCCATTGCCCCTTGTCCTATCAC
>VZTO01026118.1:74731-107428 GCA_013400615.1 Syrrhaptes paradoxus
GAGCTGGGTCTCTTTAGCTTGGAAAAGAGGAGACAGAGGGGTGACCTAATCAATGTTTATAAATATGTGAAGGGTGAGTGTCAGGAGGATGGAGCCAGGCTCTTCTCTGTGACATCCAGTGATAGGACAAGGGGCAATGGGTTCAAGCTGGAACATAGGAGGTTCCACTTGAACATGAGAAAAAACTTTTTTACAGTGAGGGTGACAGAGCACTGGAACAGGCTGCCCAGAGAGGTTGTGGAGTCTCCTTCTCTGGAGACATTCGAAGCCCGCCTGGATGTGTTCCTGTGCGATCTGATCTAGGTGTTCCTGCTCCTGCAGGGGATTGGACTAGATGATCTTTTGAGGTCCCTTCCAATCTCTAATATTCTGCGATTCTGCAAAGAAAAAGCTCCCCAGAAAGAAAAGGTGTTCAAAGCAGTGGCAGAATGAGAAATGATTGTTTGAAGGGAAGAAGAGAGCAGCCACCATTTTCATAGTCCAGTTAACTTTCTGCTGAGATGAACAGGCAAGGTCACATTTGGCTGAGCAGCTGTTTGACATTGCTTGGGGCACACTCAAGACACACATCACCTCATCCAGTAACGTTTTCTTTACTAGTAGTTCAAGGGTTTTCTTTCATATAGTTTTTTTCTAGCTTGGTTTTTTGAACCATTTGGAAAAGTGTGCTTGTCACTCGAGTCTAAAATAAGCCAAGGAACTTCGGCCTGTGTTCGTGTAGACCCGTGTGGTGCAGAACAGAGCAATGAGCATTTGCGCGGAGGGAGCCTGTTTCCTGCTGCTGCCAGAGAGTGAGGAGCTCCACTTGCCTTTTGCCCAAGGTGTTTGTACTGGCAGATGGATCCTCCACTCGGTGCAAGAAGGAGAGAAAGACTAGTTTGGGTTTGTTGGTTTGGGGTTTTTTTTGTGCAAAATACTTAACAGACTGAATTCTGAACTTAGCCGCTTGTAAATAAAACCAAGCAGTGAGCTAATCTCATGCAGGCTACAAGGGCCTCATGCAGGCACTGCAGTGAGAGGGGGAGAGAGGGCGCAGCTTTTCAGAAAGCCTTGGTGCTGTATTCGCTTCTAAGGAACAGCCTGTGCTGGCAGTAAGTAGTATTTTAGCATATCATACTGCCTTGTTTACTGACAGTACTTGGACCTGGAATATAAAGCAACACTTTTCATAAGCAGTACTGATCATATTGTGTATTTTCGCTAGATTCAGCAGTTCAAATGGCCCTTTTCTGATGCATAGGCAGGACCCTCTGTGCCATGCTCTTGCATAAATTACCATATTATTATGGTAACTTTCTTTGGGAGTCTGCAGCCTTAGCTTCCTCTCAACTCCGGAGTTTCCCCTTGTCAGTTCTTACCCCCAGAGCTGATATGTGGGCTCCACAAAGCACAAGCCATCCCAATTTGGTAGTGTGAAATCTCTGCTTTCAATTTATTTTAAAAACAAGCTCCTTATTCTTTTGTGGGTGGGCACAGCTCAGAAAGCATAAAGCACCATCAGCCAGCAGTTTGAGTTGAAAGTAAGAAGCAGCTCCGCTCCAGTATTGGAGTGACGTATTGTGGAGGGGTTTCTTTTTTGGGTGCCCTGTTCCTTCACCAGCTTGTTCCTTTTTATGTCATGCAGATCTACATTTGAGACACATCCCCTACCCACCGTGTCTTGAATCTTGCCCTGTGCATAGTGATGTGGGAGAAGATGGCAATTAGTAACGCTTGGAGAGGGTGTGACAGGACGCTGTTGCTGGAGCTTGGCACAAGATGCTCAGGCCAGCTCTGGCTGCTCCATCACCTGCTGGAAAGAAAGGGAGGGAAAGCTCCTACTATCTGAACTGAAAGAAGCTTTAAGAAACCCGAAGACAAATTGCTTCTCATTAAAGCCTGCATGATTTATGGCATGTCATTTGCATGCCAAAACTTCCCTAAACAAAGCTAATTAGGGAGCTGAAAGAGCCTTTCCTCCAGAAACAAGGCTTTCTACTCTAACTGTTAAATAGCTGCAGTCAGTTTTGATAGTTTATCACTGTGTTAAGAACCTCTTCTTGACACCCGTATCTCCATGCCATCCATATAAGTGTCTGTTTCAAAAGATCCACCATCAGTCTTGGTGTGTAGCGGGCAGCCTTGGGAGAAAGGCATGAAGAATGGAGTGTTTTCCCAGCCACACATCGCTGCCTTTTGTGCCACTGCTGGTGGATGCCACCAGCATGTTAGCATGCCAGGAAAGTGCCTTTCAAGAGGCAGTTTATTTTAAACATATGGTACCAATTTAGCAAGTCCCATAAACATATGTGTATCTCAAACTTTACTTAGATATTCTGAAAGAAGACATATTGCATATTCATATTCATCTCCTGATTTGTGATTTCTTCGGGACTGTTCAGTGGGACCATTCACTCATTTACTCAAAATGCAGCAGTGACTGAATCCTCTATTCATTCAGACACTGCAATAAGGTGTTTGACCAGAAGGAGGGTAAGTTATTCCTAGAGCAAGCTCTGGATTGCTATTAGACTCCAAGCAAGTTTGGTTGAAAATGGCTTGAATGTCCCTTTGGCACATGCTGATTCATCTGACTTTGGTGCAGATACGCTCCTGTAATATCTGCTTGTGGGAGACTGCACAGATGAAGATGCAGCCGTCGGAAAAGTGGCCTTCCGTACCAAGTATACATAATTCCTCTGCACTGAACTCGTTGCTCAGCTGGCATTGTAGCTGCCGGGAGAGCTAGTGGGGAGATGGCAAGGACACACATAAACCAGAGGGAAAAAACTGAACATTTTTGACTGAATCAGTAAAAGGCAAAATCCTGTTAGACTACAGGAAGCTGTTAAATAGGGATTTTCTTTTTTTTTCTTTTTTTTTTTTTCTGTTATAGATCTTTCCAGTTAACTTCTCTGCTGTCCTGCAAACACAAGCCAGCTTTGTATTTACTCACCTGTTGACACCAGGCAAGCCTTGGGAGGTTCTCCAAAAACTGTCCTGCTGAGAGCCTGCAGGCGTATGACAACTGGCTCCTCAGGCAGAGGAACCAAATCCAATATGAATGTAGATGATAAGGAGCTATTAACTCCCACAGAAACATGAGCAAACAACTACCAAAGGCAAAATGAAACATGTATTCACTGTATCACTGAATTCGTAGAAAGCCATCAGCACAACAGCGTCCTGTTTCTTAAGGCACTATGAGTAGCTGTAAGGGCAAGAAATTTTGTAGAAAACATAATTCAGTTTGCCAGATTGCTGTTGTGCTCCCAATCATTTATGAATCATCTGATAATTCCTCCTGATATTCTTCAGTTGTTTTCATACGCCAAAATAAGCTACTTAGCGGCCTAAAATGTCTACCCAAATATATTCTTACTCATCTAAAATCACCAGGGAGGGAAACTAAAACAGCTGAGTTACTTAATCAGAACTACCCAATGTTTTAGGTCAGCCTTCCCTGACTGCTCAGCAGCCTCCCAGGACACAGGGGCATTAGGATTTCAAGTCTCTGAAAAGACAAAGAAAGCTACTCTCCCAAAAATCCACATCCAAAGGTGACCTGTGAGCCCTTTGTCAAACAAACAAATGAGCCCAGTATCTCCCTATGGCTGTGCTCAAGTACGTGACTTATTTAGTGTTGGTGTCAGGTTATTAACTCTAAAAATCACAAAAAAATACCCTGCCCCATTTTCATGTATTAAAGATTAATCTTCTTTGTTAAGAACTCCTGTCTCAAACCTCCCCTTTCTTTCCGAACAAGACTAATTTGGGGAACATTTTGAGTGCCTTTGCGAGCACTGCTTCTTCTTCCTTTAAAGAGGCACAGATGAGCTTCAGCAGTTGGAAGGTGACAAGGTGCCGTCCTTATCTGAGTTTTGTTACAGGATGGAGGACTGGTTTAATGGCCAGAGAAATATGTTTTCAGACCTCTAGAATGTCCCTATCTCAGAAGACTAGAGTGAGAAGTATCTATCGTCCACAGAAAGTCACAAAATGCATGAGGTAACACTGACTGGAAGCAGACAGCTTCAGAAAAGTATTATTCCAGACTTGTCATTTCTTCACGCTTTCTGTTTAGAAACCAAAACTAAGGGGTGTTTTTGCTTTGTGGCTTGGAGTTTAGCACATGTGGATACCAGGAGTTTGATCACATCTAGAGACATTCTTTTTTTAAAGCAGATTTTTTAAAGTTTGTCTGATACACACTCTTTCCCACTCAAATAATTTTAGCTTCAGTGTAAAATCCTGCTTATCAGGTTTTATTGTTTTATAAATTATGGTAGAAGGTATTAAGTCCTGAATAAAGAAATCTCAACTCCAAGTGTAGATGTTAGCACAGCAGGTTTTCACGCACAGTGTGTGCTTCTTGCTTAGTCCACGGGGAGAGGTTCAGCAATCTGGACTCTCCTTCATCTATACGAAGTCAGGGGTAGTTTAGGCTGCTTTGAAAATAATGTGGGTTAGCTCATGTAATTAGGGCATGAAGGCAGCGCAGTGTAAATGCCGTTGAGGTTGCTGTAGGCATGCAAACTTGGCTTGTGGTGGCAGCCTTACTAGAACAGCCTGGAATTTGGTATGGGAAGAAGCCAAATGTTTTACTGGTTAAATATTGAGCCCATTTTGACCTCTTCAGAACAACAGAATGGCTCCTACCAGCAACAGGCATAATAAATTAAAAGCTACCTCTAATACACCAAACTTCACTGTAGCTGTCACTGTTGTGACACATAAAAATTGATCTCACCTGACTTGAACTGAAATTAGGCATCTGGTCAAATCGTCTCAATAACCCAGGGAGAAGGAGAGAGACCTGTGAACAGCATTGCATCTCCCTTTATTTGTGAGATGAAACAGGTGGAGTGCTGTTTCAATGTGCTTATTTTTTCCAAGTCATCATGAAGGGAACATACATGACTTATACTGGGCACCTCACTTGCTTCCTGCAACCAGAGCATGCACCTTGAAGTCAGCATGAGATAGTTAGCTTTCTGCAAGTTCACATTTTTGTTGCACACTGACTTCCTTGCATTGACAAATCCTAATATCTAATTCTGACATCCTGCTTAGGCAAATGTGTGCCTGAAACTGATAGCAGATTTGTATCTCTAGTTGTGCATGTAGCAGCTATTATTTCTAATAACACCAGTGTTTTATATATTTATTGTATGTATTTTTCTTTCAGACTGTTTGTCTTACACAGCGCTAGAAGTCTTATCAAAAAGGTGTTATGGGAAACAGAGATGCAAAATTATTGTCACTAGCCGGGAGTTTGGAAGTCCGTGCCTACCTGGAGTGACGAAATACCTTAATGTCAGCTATGCATGTGGTAAGAGCAAATGCATAATCATTTTAAACCCCTCATTCTGTTTGCAAGCGAAACAATGCCAAATGGTGCACGCAGAGGCTTCCTAAATCTCCCCTTGCTTTTAACATAGGAAGTTTGTGACATAGCCATACAAGAACACCCAAAATATGTGAATAGTCCCATGGACAGAGCTGCACCTAGTGTAAACTCAGGCATTAAGGTATTTTTATTTTCTATAAAAATGCAATTGACAATAAAATGTAAAGTAGGCGTTATAGTATTTTAAGAAATACTATCAAAATAAGAGTCTGTTCTGCAGAATTCACCTGCAACACGGCTAGGAAAAATAACCTGGCATTGCCTGCCATCAGTGCAGGTAAAGCAGTCCAGCATAATTGAAGCACTGTGTACAAGCCCAGTCCTGAAATCTGATTCACATGAGCACACCTACAGCCTTCAGCCTTGCAGAGGGATTTCCTTTCTCATGGGCAAAGTCTCACTAAAAGTAAAAGTTTGAGGTTTTACATCCCTTTCAAGACTGAAGTCTACTTCAGCTCATTCCTTGGACAAGAGGGAACAGTTTTCCATGTTCTTTACCATCAACTGATATATTTACATCAGGGGAAAGCATAATTCCCTACAATTCTTTTTCTCAGAAGAATGGTCATGGAACAGCAACATGTAGTATTGGTAAAGGTGAGAGAAAAGTGGTTGCAGAATATCACTGTAGTGTCTTTTTTTAGTATTGCACATTTTTAGGAATGGCTGCACGTTTCTTAATCCTCGAACAGATTTCCTCTGCTTTCTGCTGCTGGCTAGCAGCGGGGTGGAAGTGTGAGGGTCAGGGGTGGTTGTCTCTCACACGCCTCTGCTTCAGCCAGAGGATGTGTAAAAGCTTTTTCACCAAGTTATCGCTCTGCTTACTGTGCACTGCTTGGAAAGCTGACAGCCCTGCTCCTTTCTGGCTTTTTCTGGTTTGTAGGGAGTCACAACAGTAAAACTCCATGGGGACATATCATAGAGTCCTTTTGCTGCATCTCTAGCGAGCAGTGGTCAAAGAGCACAGGTTATTTGAGATGTGCTTTTGGGAACAGTGTTGTAGGATTGATTACCAGATCACTGTGTACCTGAAGATCAGAGGAAAATGAGCCCCAGCTGCTTCCTTGCTGGCATGAGAGATTTTCTTTTTCAGTGTCCCCATGAGTTAGTTGTCAGGTGAGAGGCATTGCGGTAATTCAGCTTTATATTGCTGAAGAGAGCTGGAGATCTGCCTTTGGACTAATACTGTATATCATTGTGCAGCTGCCTTCATGCTGTAGTAAATTCATGAATGAGTTAACGGAATTATCTTTAAATAGAGTAAGGATAATTATAGCAGGTCGTTCTTTCTTGCACATCTGTGTGCTAGAAAACCAGTGTATGTTTGTTTACAGTGAGGTTATGCATTCTGTTATTTAGTGAAGTGGTTTTGCAAAAACACGTGGGTAGTAAATAGTGCTCTTGTGTGTTGCTGGCACATTTTGGAGACTTTTTCTTCTGCCAAATCCTACTGAGCTGTGCAATCTGATGCATTAGCCAATGATTTGCAGGTCTAATTATTTTACAGATCATCTAGTGAAAATGGGAAGAGTCTGGGCATATTCCAGAATGACATTTTACTTTCTTTGCCCTCACTAGAAGATCCCTACTAACCTGATGCTTCCCAGAATAAGGTAGATAGGCCTCCTCCTGAAGTGACAGGAGCACAACAGAGCAGACCATGTTCGCGGAGGGCTGTGCCACACCTGCAAGTATTTCCATCATGGTCAAGAATGTGAAAAAAATCATACTCCTTATCCCCACCTCAGTGGTCAGCAACCATTTAGGGCTAGTGTGTCTGGCTGCATTTTTTTCTTTTTTTGCAGTTTATTCCTTCTAGTAAAAACTTAGCAGGAGCCAGGAGGTGCTGGTTTCTCGCAGTCTCGGTGCCCCCAGTGACCTGCTCAGTGTCGTCTTGTGTCTGCACGGGATGACATCTCCTGGCTCTTGCTGAGGCTGGACTTCAGGAGCCTTCCTCAGGAAACACAGCTCCTGACACCCCACATTGTATCTGCACTCCCTGGATGCCATTCAAAATCCATCTGTGGGCTGCCTTTGGCAGCTTGTGGTAGGTGAGTGACTCCTACCCTACTTGACAAAGTAGTGCTGGCACAAGTTGTAGTATAGATGTGATTATCTTGATAAAAATTCCTTGTGCTAGTACCAGTTATTCTGTTCAGCGACCTGATGCAGCCTATCCTAGTTAAAGTCCTCGTGTCTGGAATAAAGCCATAACAAAAAGTTAACAATGCAGGCAGCCAGGAGATTTTTTTTGGTCTGTGCCATTCAAACCTGATGGGAAGACACGGGGAAAGGTTTCAGTCATGTAGCAAGCAAAGCCCTGGGAAGATCCCCCTGGGAGGGGAGCAGGAGGAACATCAAGACAGGTGAAGGAGTCCCTGCCTGGGCACCAGGCCATGCGACAGGAGCCTCAGGTCACACAAAGGCACTGGGGAAGCTGCATCCTCCCAAGGTGTTGTTCATAACACGTGCACATTGCTCAAAACAGCCAGTCCTGCAAATTCAGAGTGCAGTCTGAAAACAAACCAACCTTGCTCACTGTCTGCCTCATGCACCAACAAAAATACTCTGCCACTGGAAAACAGAATTACAATGAGGTACAAGCCGAAATAGAAATGAGCTCATTCTCCCCTATCTCTGTTGGCCTTCTATTGCAAACGGGGGCTGAGAATCCCCAAGAATATTCCTTCATCAGGAAAGGAAGCAGCCATGACTTTAAGCCCACACACAAAGAAAAGTTCTGCTCAGAAAGAAGGGCTGTTTTCAGTTGGTTTTAAAACAAAAACTGTGTTAAGCCCCAGACCTCAGTCTCCTCTGTTCCATTTAACTTTCCTTAACATTATTGTCAAATGTTTCTGTGTGGAGTAGAGGTGGGCTTCATACCTGAAATTTCTTCCTTTTTTTCCACCCTTCATGTCAGTCTGAAGATCAATCAATCTGCCTTCAAATAGTACAGGGAAAAGGTGCCAAGATCTGGGTATTTGAAGGACCCATTCATCTAACACAGAATATGTGAACTCTCAATGTCTGCATGATGTACCTGCTTTTAGCTCTTTTAATTATTTTAGGAAAAGTGTGAAAACTTATCAAGGGAAAAAAAAACAATGAAATGAGAAGGACACACCCCACTCCCACTCAGTGCATCTCTTCCCATCCTGAGCACCTTCATCCTCGGCAACCATTTGTCTCAGAGGCTTTGCAGAGGATGTCACACAAGACTATAAACATTTCTCTGGGAATTACAGTGAATTATCCTCATCAAAAAACAGTATCTAGATGCAGTTTAGCATCTGACTGTAGCCCATTTCTGAGATTGTAGGCCAGTTTTGTCTCCTATCCACCGGTTGGCACACCTCTTGTGGGGTGGAAAACAAGGGGGCAGAAAACAAGGGGACAGGTCCCCACGCTGTATGCAGCTGCACTGACGTTCCTGGAGCTCCACACAGGCTGGCATGTGAATCCAGTCATGGGTCCAGACCTGCCCTTATGAGTCCCTAGAAAGAAATCACAGTACCATCTGTCCCCTTTGGTGTTTCAGTGGTCTTTAGATGAAAATTACTGGGTCTCTACCTATGTATCCCATCCCTCAAGCTCTCTCTGCCTGCCACACTTGCCCTTCTCTCCCTTCCCCATGAACAGCGTGCTCTTTGCCATCGTCCCATGCCACAGCATCTCAGTACCATGCCTCCCGGTGCACTAGGTCTGTGTGTGGTGGGGGATGGATGTGTCACTGGGCACAACCCTTCCCCTGGGGCTCCTGTGTGGGCAGGGCCCTGCGTTTGCCAGCTGTTGGGGTTAGAGCATTACTAGGCCAGTGAAAGGCAAGGCAACACAGTGACAGCAGCCCTGGCCGGGCCTGGTACGGTGGGGATAAGCAGCACACCTCTGCCTTGGGCTGCTCCACACACCAGCTCTGCAAATGCTCCTGTCCCCCAGGGGTGAGGGAGCATTTCTGGGCCACCAAGGAAGCTCAGGCTGGCTGCAGTGCTGCGGCCAGGCTTGCACACCAGCAAGACTGGCACTTGCCTGTGCTGGCTCCAGACACAGCGACTTGCTCTGATCCTTTCCATACCACCATCAGAAACCCAATTAATAAACCCAGGGTTAGCAACTGGATTGGTAATTAACTGAGGATCTGGTTTCAAAAACTAACAGTGCACAATTTGTCTTTCATCTTTTCAGTTCCTAAATTTATCCTCACGGCTTTCAACCCCCTGGTCACCAATAGCAACTCTTCTGTCAAACAGAATGACGGTAGGTACCATCAAAAAAGCTTCTCTCCTTTGTCTTTGATTGAAATGGGATGTTTTCCCACTGCAGAGCTTGGTCTGAGGGAGGTGGAACGAGGTGATGGGAACCCTGCTGAAACAGCTGCTCTGCCCCTCAGAGGGCAGTGTGACTGTCCGGGAGCCAGATGGGACTCGCATGAGCACGGTCTTGCTGTCACAGCAACACTGCAAAACGAGTGACCCATCCAGACTTATCCATAACCAGTGTGCTGTCTTCTAACTTTGACTGAACCATGGGAAGAGTAAAAGTGAAACTGCAGCTGTTTCAGGGTGAAGAGTCTTCTAAGAGTTATGCCAACACCTGCTCTTCTTAAAGGCAAATCAAATTTATGTGGCTAATGCATATTCACTGTCATCAATAACAGGAGCGTACTGCAGTGATTGAGCTGGGAAGTTCATTTGAGAGCCATGAAGCCTAATGGAAACAAATTATTTCAGAAAGCTTAATGCAAGGGGTTTCATTTGGTAATAGATTCTTTTAAATAATTTTGCCATTTTCTAGACAGTCAGTATTTTCAATACTTTGTTATTTATACCTTTTTGTTTAATTATTATTTACCAAACATTGTTTGGTCTAATGCTCTGCAAGTTTCCTGTGGCACAGCACTGGCCTGCTTGTTTTAGACAGGCTTGTTAGTTGAAAAGGTATTGGGTGAGTTTGAGCTTAGTAGCTTCATCATCGGTGATATGATTGAGTTTGCTTTCCTTCCTTGTGTCACAGGTGTCGACCTTGATCCAAAGGAATCAAGACTTCCAAAGAAAGATAGCATTTTCGTTAGCAACTCCTTGGCCACATTCGGATACCTTAGAGGTAGGAAAATGAGGGTGAGATTGTTTGGTTCATGGGATTGTGGCATTTTAGGAAAAAGGGGGATCCCCTCAGAAGGTCACAACTGGTGATCCCATGTTTATAGTAACAATATTATTACAATACAGTCACAGTCTTGTGGATGGGACAATCGCAGCATAATTGATATTTATAGAATATTTTCCATTGTGAAGAATCCAAACTCTTTAGAGACTGCAGCCAAGATATTTTTTTTAATGAATATTTTCAGTAGGGACTGTTGGTTGTTAGTATTTTTGAAAACCTGGTCCTGATCTGGGAGCAGTGCTGGAGACATCCATTTTTGGAAATGTTGATTTGCATACATACAAGGATCATTGACAAGCAGTAAAAAAACCCCAAACAATGCAACCCAAATCCAGCCATCTCTGGTATGGGACATGGCAGGTTTTGTGACTTAGTAACGCTAAGGCAAATTTTATTTAGGCAAATAAATTTATGATCACCAGACCTCTAACACCACAGGAGATATAAGGAATTTTGGAAGAGAGCAAAGGTTGATGTTGAGAAGCAGTTCTGGAGCTAGGATTGCTGCTCTCCTAGAAAATGACAAGAACCATGTAGCTGCTGAGCATCATCCTACAGCCTTTGCAAGGGCTTCCCCCCGAGCATGAAGAGCAGCCACAGCCTGCCAGCACAGCGAGATGAACTGTCCCTGCCAGCGGCAAACAGCTGCCCCCAGCAGCTCTCCCCACACCCCGAGACACCACCACCCTTGAGACCCTGAGCAACCAAGTTTGGGTTTTACTACCCATTAAGAAAGGCCATTTCCACATCTGTTTCGCTTGTTGCTGTACTGAGAAGTGATTTCAGACTGTGTCAACGAAGAAAAATGCTCCCTACCCAGGCTGCCCTGGAGATGCTACTGTGGCTCTGCAGAGCCCAGAGTTGCTCTTCCCATGCCCCCTCTTCATGAGGGTAAGGCCTGTTTTGGCAGGATGGCTGGAAAAAAAAAAAAAAAGGGTATGCTTCTTGTAGCTGGTTGAGAATGCTAGTGAGCTGCTAATAAAAATATGGGATAATGTTGTTATTTTACAGTCTTATTACTGAGCTGGGATATTTGCACAGTAATTTGAAGAGGCTGAGACAGCAGTGTTGAGGCTGCAAGTGCAGGGTGCTTTTGGTACATGACAGAAAAAGCCACCCTCCGCCTCCCCAAGCACACCTCACCATTATGGCTACAGAATGTGGGGTGCTTCAGAAATGGCAGCTGACTTTTTTTGTAGCTAGGCTTTGGCAGAGTTTATAAAGTGTTTAAGCACTGGCTTTCTGCTTTCAGATCATGCTGAAAGAGCCGCCCTCCTGTTTGTGTCTGGAATTTGTGTGGGATTAATCTTCACGCTGTGTGCTTTGGTCATCTGCATGTCGTGCTCGAGCGACTTCCAGAAATTGCACAGAAAGAAGGATCGCTTGGTGCCAGAAAGTGACAGAGCGTATGAGAACAGTGAAAATGAGGAGGAAGAGGAGGATTCCTCCAATTCAGATGTCCAGGATGAGATAGCGGGACTCTACAGACCTTCTTACTCAGGTTATAGTTCAGCAGAGGCAGCAGAACTGGCTGAAAGGATAGAGCGCAGGGAGCAGATCATGCAAGAAATTTGGATGAACAGTGGTTTGGATATGACACCTCCTAGAAATATGAATACATTTTATATTAACGAGCAATAAATGGCTTATTTTGGATGATGCCCTAGCCCTTTTTTTTAAAAAGAAGAAATGTACCTTCTGTGAAGGAACATTTGTATCAGTGCATATAATTATTTGTAAAGTAAGAAGAAATATATGCAATAAAAGGAGAGTTTAAAACCCTTGACTGTCTGGAAATCATTCTGTGAAAAAGTTTTACAAGCTTTTAAGTTATGTTGTGGATTACTTTTCACTGTAATTTGGGATCAATTGCCACATGCAGGCTAAGGAATATTTAAAAAGGAGAATAATATTTAAATAGCATAACATACAGAAACACTTCCTGCATTAGGATATGGCACTTGGATACCAGCTGGTGTGTTGCAGCTCATAAATTACATGAGAACGTGCTCTATTGATGAGAAATATAAGTATTATTGGTAGCACAAGCAGGACAAAGCAAAATTAAACACAGGTTCTTGAAGCTTTTCTGCTGTTTCCTGAACCCAGCCTTTCCCTAGAAGATCCCATTTCTCTGGTAACAGTGATGCTGATTACAAGAGGGTTAAGTTCTGTTTGCTTGAGTCCAGGTAATCATAGACTCGTAGGATGGTTTGGGTTGGAAAGGACCTTAAAGATCATCAAGCTCCAAACCCCTGCCATGAGCAGGGACACCCTCCACTAGACCATGTTGCTCAAAGCCTCATCCAGCCTGGCCTTGAACACCTCCAGGGATGGGGCATCCACAGCTTCCCTGGGCAACCTGTTCCAGTGCCTCACCACCCTCACAGTGAAAAATTTCTTCCTAATATCTAATCTAAATCTGCCCTCTTTCAGCTTAAAACCATTACCCCTTGTCCTATCACTACACTTCCTGATAGTGTTTCCCTATCTCCCCTCACTTATTCAAAAGAGACGTGAAAGAAGGGTCTCTGTCTGGGCTGGGAGATCTGGAAACTAATATCTGCAAAGAAGTGCCTGGTATTTCAGTGAAAATTTTCAGGGTCTGAGAGTTAGTTGCCTTAGTGGTGGTCCTCTTGATGGTAATGCAACAGCACCTGAAGTCAGGCACACTTGGGTGTGCAGAGATGTCACAATAGCTGTTGGAGTCGGTAGCTTCCTTTTTAAAGCCCAGAGCCACCAGATAAGGCTAGCCCTAGGAGGAAAAGCACTGCTGAAGCATGGACATACAGGCATAAACCAATCTGCATTCAAGACCTTCAGTGCCCTGTTGTTAAGGAAAAGGTCACCATTCAACCATCAGAAGATACCTGCCCTAGGTGTAATTCTACTGCCACCAATGCTGGCAAATTTGTGAGGCACAAGCTCAAAAAAGGCTCTTGAAGTTGACACATACTAAGACCACTTACTTCCTAAGTGAAATGCTGTGTTCATTTTTCTGATATTAAAGCACGGTTTAGAACCAGCACTTGATTGAAGGTTATATTCTGAGGATTTTTTTAATGAGTTCACAATCTTCGCTTTGAAATTACTCAGACTAGTCAGATTTGGTTTCAGTCAGGCAGAAAATTAGATCAGAAATTTATCTAAGTTGAAAACATAACCTTCCTGTCTTTAAATAAAATGTCTCCAATATTTTAACTGCAGCCCGTAGGGAATTTACTGAACAAAAGGAGGAAAAATGTCACTTCCTATTGGTAATACTTCGTGAGTTCATTGTGCTTTCCCGCTCAGATGCTGCGTGTCTAGGTAGAGTGAAGTAGTATGAAACGCTTGGAATGAAAAAAAGTGACATGACTTGTCATTTCCTACTGATACAAAGTCAAATTAAGCATGGGAAAACTTTAAAGGGAGGAAGGGGGCTTGCTCAGATGACTAAGGCTGAATCCTGTGCTCAATTGGAAAAATCTAAGCAGTGATTAGCATCCCATCAGCGGAAGGAAGAGAGGCTGAAGAGACGGATGGAGAGCTTAGGTCACCCGTGGCACTGGGAAACTGCATGAAATGCTGGGCACAGCCCAGGAGCCTGGCTGCACGCCTGCAGGGACTCATCTCCCCCCTTCCCAATAGAAAGTCATTGGAGCCTGTGCCATTGCACAATATTGATGAACAGGTTTTGGTCTGGAAAAACCCCGTGCCTTTGTCCTGAGGGTGGAAGAAGGCAGGTTTTCCTTTTGTGGACCCTGTGGGTAGGTGTGGGACAGCTCTGGCCAGGATCTGGCTCCCTCCTCCGGACTCATGGGGGCGGGTGCCACGCACTTCCTGGTCAGAAAGAAAGGGGACTGACCTACGTCCCAACAATTCCCCCTGCTGACAGACCATACCAGTGAAAAAATGGATCCTCTTCCTCTTATTGACCCTCCAAAGAGGCTGCCATTTGATTGCAGAGGGGGCTGGGCTCCAAGGCACGGCGAGCAGGGCTGAGGGCACGGGCTCCCGGGGGCTGTCCCTTCCTCCGCACATGGCCCATCTCTGGCTGTCTCCCCAAAATACTGAGCCCCAGTGAAACTCCCTCCTGAAGAGCCTGGGCCCACAGGCCAGCTGATCTTCAGCTAATCTATTTTTGGAAGTTATCTGTTTGGCAGTTAATGCTTATAGTCATTAATTTTTTTTAATTATCTTTCCTCATTCTTTATCTGTAAGCCCCTGTGAGGTTTTAGTCCTGAAGGTGACATCATAACAAATCCTGGGTGTTTGTCTTTCCACCAGACTTTCGCTTTGCTCAATCCTACGTAAAATTAGCATGTCCTAGGGGTGGCCACAGAAACACGGCATGTCTGAGGTTGGGAGGCACCTCTGGAGGGCATCTGGTCCAACCTCCTGCTCAAAGCAGAACCAGTTGCCCAGCACCGTGTCCAGGCGGCTTTTGAATATCTCCAAGGATGGAGACTCCCAACCAGCTCCCTGGGCAACCTGTGCCAGTGCTTGGTCATCCTCACAGTGAAAATGTGTTTCCTCATGTTCAGAAGGAACCTCCTGTGTTTCAGTTGGTGCCCCTTGCCTCTGGTCCTGCCACTGGGCACCACAGGTCCTTTCCCTGTTGTTTCATTCACTTCATCCATGCCCATCTTCCATTTGATAACTCCTGCTTTGAGGTTCCCAGCTGAAAACATGGGTGCTCGTTCCTGGTGATGGTGCAACCAAAGGGGCATCATGTCAGGAACAACCAGTCTGTAACTTAGAGGTTAGTTCCTTCTTTGGAGAAAAGCTGCGAAATACTTTGCTTTTCCCAGCTCCCAGTTTTCTCACTGTTATAACTCTGGAGGAAAAAAATCCTTTGTGTTAAAGTGAAGATTAGCAAGTTATTTTTCTGTTATCTTTGCATATTTGCCTGTAAATGACTTAACAGACTGATTCCCTCCTGATCTTCCTCCCTGCCTGCTGCCACGGACTGCCGGTGGGCAGTAAAACATTTTTGCGGGTGCCAGAGAAGAGCCTGCTTCCCAATGTGCCTCGGGGAACAGGTTTTGAGAAAAAAAAATGTGCTTAATAACACACGCCTGTTTAAATGTATCCTCAAACATGGTGTCAAGGCCGTATCGTGAGCCCCAGCACCAGGAGTAACTGGGCAGGGCAGGGAAAGCAGCTTTTGCTCCAGGCAGGGAGGTCGAGCTTCACTCAGGAGCTGTTCCCTTGCCTGAATTGTTTACAGTCTGAGTTTGGGTTGCTATTTTATTCTTTTTGCATAAACTTTCCAAGTCTACCTGGGGAAAGCTATCAATTAGTGGTTCACCTCATTCCCAAATGTTTGCAGTTCACAACGGTCTGAAAGTTAGAGTGAAAACAACAAAAAACCTGAGGAACAGACACTGAATTATTTCAATCTTTCTGCAATGACACCCTCTGTAGGAAAAGCACAGCACAGAAACCAGAAGATTAGTGCAGAACATACTTACCTGACCCAACCCCGCACAAATCACAATTTTATGAGAAAACACAGCGTCTGCCCATTAAAGATAAACAGTGTGCACAGCGCACCAGGCTCGTTTCAATGGCAGGTCTGCTTCACTGGAACAGGAACAATGGTAAGAAGCAATTGGATTTGGCTGGTTATTAGTGGGCTGTGTAAACTGAAATTACAAGAAGCAGAAATGCCATAACTGGTATCTACTTCATTTCCATGCTAAGAGCAGAAATAGCATTGAGGAGGGTGCCGTAGGGAAGCAGCAACGCTACAGGGAGGGTGTTTGGGGCTGGCAGCATGATGATATTTCAGCAGTAAAATCCCTGTAACTGCCCAGAAGAGCAGACCAAGAAGAAAATATTACAAAGAAGAGCTTGCAAGTTGTTTGGCCATAACTATTAGGTTCATGCTACGTGCATGGCTGGGATAAATGACATGCATTTGAAAATTATATGACCCAGCATTAATACCTGAGCACCTGGCAGGCAATGTGCAATGCTGGTGTGGTTTTAACTCCCCACTCCTGCCTTTAAAATAACCCAGGGTTTACCACCAGGAATCCCAGGGTGAGGTTGCAGGAAGCAGTAAATAAATCCTTCCGAAACTCACACCTTTTATCAGCAGCCACTCAGGTGTGGTGCATAACACTTGTGTGACACTGGGGCCAAAAATCCCCGGCGTCACCCCAGTGGTTTTGAGGGAGGTGCCTGTGATTGACAGGGCAGTGTGCTGGTGCCTGGGGCGGCGGGGAAGGAAGGTGTGGGCAGGGCTGGGGGTAAGCTGGGGTGAGGACAGGGCCTGGAGCAACCTGGGAAAGCAAAACCCCGTGCATAAGAGCAAGGAGCAAAACCAGGCGTAGAAACCATGCAGTTGGCTTCATCTGTACGCTGGGAAGCCTGAGGGGTAAATGACCACAAACAGCCTTTTTTGCAAGGTGTATGGCTGAGTGATGAAGAAATCAAGCATGGGCCAAGGCAGAGTATTTCATGTCTTCTGTAATGTCATCTGTGGTGGGTTTTCTTGGGCTTCCAAAGCCCACCCAGATCCCATGAAGAAAATGGAGGTCACTCTCCAGTGAGACTGGGGGTGAGCCCTGCAAACCACCACCAAGGCAGCAGCGCTGTTGCTCTTGGAGGAGATGTGGGTTCTGGCACCAGCTAGCTTGCCATACTGCCCAGGCCTGTGCCCGAAATACTGTCTGCTGGCGTGCCTTACCCCACGGTTTCAGCAGTGCTGAGGGTGCTCCCTGCTTTGCTGCAGAGCATCACTTAGAGATGAACAGAAAGTGGGGCTCCTGCCAGCGCTAGGGGTAAGCGAGGAGGGGGCCAACAGCCCGCCGGGGCGGCTGCCCTGCAGTGGCCCTTGGTCCAGGCACTCCAAGATGCCTCTGGCAGACATCTTCCAGGGATGTCTTGCAGCATTGAGGGACAGATTTGTTTTCTCATGTTCTAATTTTTGAAATTAAAAAACCCTCCAGCCCCAAGTTGTAGCTGGCCCAGTACTGCAGTACTGGACCTTTCTACCAACCAAGGGAAAAACTTTTACACCACAGAAAATTGTAGGGCTTGTGGCTTCTTGTGAAGAAAAGAGAGAAATTCCAGCTTGATATTACAAACAGCTCTGGTGACATCCTGGTTACAGCCTGGGCAGGCATCAGACATTGGGAACATGCCTTCAAATGCACCAGGCACCTGAGAAATAGGCTTCTGGGGGGACTTGCATTGGTGACCATCCACGAGTCATCCCTGTTGCAGAGTAATTATGGCTATAGAGAACTGCTGGTGTGCCAGCAGTGGGGTGAGCACTGACGCAGCCCTGTACAAGTCCACAGACTCTTTTTTAAGACCATTGTGTTTTTCAGACCATGTATTTTTCAGACCCAAAGGCATGACGGTCATGCCCAGTTGCTCCTCTCCGGGGGCAGTGAGAGCTTGAAAGCGTCAGCCAGAGCTCACACCTTCTTCGTGCAGTAGGGTCAACCAGCCGCCAGAAAAAAATCTGTAGAAAACCATTTTTAACTGCAATATTGTAAGTACTTGACTATATTACTCAGCCTTTGCTCAGACCTGCTCTCACAAACACAACCCTTGGAATAAAACAATAATTACCTTTTCTTTTTCCTTGAGGAAGTGCCAGATTTCCTATTTTTGCTATAAACTTCCTCATTCTCAACACAGCCCCGCCGCAGCTGCCACACAGCCTGTACCCACTGGAGGACAGGATGGGGACACACACAGCCCTTGACGTGGGTGGGCAGGTGGGTTTAGGTGAAGCACAGTTGCACCCCCAGCACGTGTGGGCAGCAGGGGCTGGGTGGCAAGGAGGGGACAGCCTGCAGGCACCCCAGGCCACTGCCACCCCATCACCTAGCACCCAAAGGTGGTGGTCAAGGACAGGAACAGCAGAGGAAAGGCACAAGCTCACGTTCTTGGTGACTCCCAACTCGTGCACCAACAACAGCCAGGCAGGCGGATACAATTCGTTGCATCTTCCTCCAAGACCAGCAAGCATGCCAGAGTGCACAGGCTTGGGAGGTCACCGGCAGCCAGGAAATCCTCCCATCTGCTGGCAGAGACACCTGCCCATGGTGATGGGTGTCCTCTGCTTTCTGGCCTCACCAGGCCAGACCTTTGCAGGCTCCCACCGTTGTTGGTGCTGAGCAGGAACAAGAGCTGCACCCCACCGGGATGTCAGCACTGACAAAAGCAGCAGCTCCAGCTCCCCAAGTCCACTGGGCCCCCACCTCTGGCACTGAGTTGGGGACTGGGTGTGCACTGTCCCCCCCAGGGTCACCTCTGCAGCACGGGCAGCCTCCCGCAGACACCCCATTCTGCAGCTGTGCAGGCGGCAGTCCCCTCCTGACATTTGCAAAACCCACAACAGAGCACATAGGTTTGTGGAGTGGAGGAGAGCGGAACAGAGAGGGAAAATAATCAGGAAATGTAATGGGAGTATTTTACAACATTTTGTGTATATTAGGCTCACCCTGTTTTAAGACCTTCCAGTACAACAGACAGATTCCAGCTCCCCGGTGGTTCCTACCTGTGACCCTCATGTGGTAAAAAGGAGGAGGAAAAGATGTTTCTGCAGTCAGGAGAACCCACCAGCGGGCACAGAGCAGAATTTAAGCGGCACCAGCATCCCAAGGCAGAGCAGGGCACTTGCCCCACACCCTGGGGAGCACAGCCGACCTCCCCGGGGGGAGGCAGCAGAGAAGCCATGTCCACACAGCACCAAGTGCCTGTGCCTTGCTTCCTCTCCCACTCCTGTTCAAGGAAACCACAATAGCACGTTAAGGACTATAATGGCATTAGCTGCTCTCACAACACATAATATAAATTTCCATTAATCAGGATGGTGATATGGCCACAAAACAAACATTTCAGCAACGTTCCACTGTGCATGTCCTGTGATAGAGAACGGATTTTCCCTCTAGAAGGGCATGTCTCCTATCAAACTTCCAGAAATAAACAGTTTAGAAGAAAGATCAAACGCTTTCACACATTTGCAAACCTACGTATGGTGTTCCTATCTTGTAATTCTTAAATTATTTAGCGTAGATATATAAATAGCTGTAGGCTTTGCTTTGTTCCTGTACTCTTTCATCTTTCTCCAGTAAGTTCATTTAATTTCAGCCACAACAAATGAATCCAACAGATCCACAGACGCTGTCGTGAGAACTCGGAAGAGCATTGATCCTATGGACTGCTTTCTCAGATAAAGAAAATGGTCAATTACAGCAGAGAGCAGCAGTCAAAGGTATGTAGAATTAAAAGGAGTTTCTCCCACGTTAATTATTCCCTATGCCTGATTTTCTTTCACTTTTAGAGAGGAAACAATATTATAAACACCATAATCAAAGTTCCTGTTCAAGCACCCCCCTCAGAATCCTCCATATAAAGGTAATTTTAAAGTCTCTTTTTCACTGAAGCAATAACTCTCAACTAGTCTTGGAAACACCATAAAGCTTCTTGGGCTCCTTTGACACAGAGGCCAGCTGCAGGGAGAACGCTGCTGGGAGGAAGGTGCTAGCAGTGTGTTAGGGTTTTGTCACAGAAAACCAGTTACTTGCAGTCGTGGATGTGCGGTGGGGTTTAACAAGTGAGATCTGGGGAGTACAGATACTTTACTGCCTATGTTGTTTTTACCGTCTCCTCTGCTATTGAGTACTTTCCTGGTATCAAGGTTGTTAAATCAAATGGCCAAAAGCCAACAATGACTTCAGCTATTTACAACACTGGAGCCCACAGAACAAACTCCTCGGAATAAAACTAATCTGAGATGAAAGCTCTATTTGTACGAGAGATTCAGTTGAATATTTTCAAGCATTCATTATAACTGATCCAAAATATCTGGGAAGCTTCCTGCCAAGACCACTAACCTCAATGCAGTTATGACAAAGTAACTGAAAAGAGCTGCTTTCAAATGATGCAGAGCAGCCAAATAAGTACCGGGGTGCATAAATGCCATCAAACAAATACGGCCAGGTAAGGTCACATGGCAGCCCCCGATCCCAGAGCAGATCTCCACCTTTGGGAGCTTACAGGCAGCTTTTGGGAATCTCCCTCCCAAGTCGGCAGGACACGGCCCAGCTGGCTGTCCTCAGCCAGCTTGTTAAACAGAAAATATGAGATTTTGGGGAGGGGGAAGCATTGTCACAAGGAGCACAAGAAACAAAGCGAGCCCCAGAGGAATTAAGTTTGGGAACACCCAGGTTATAACTCCCCTCTGGATACAAAATGATCCAGGCTGCCACACAGCTTGCTTTAAAGCTTATAAACAGGGCTACATCTTTTCTGGCTGCCAAAACAATGCAAATATTTTAGAACATTGCTGGAAAAGAGGGAAAGATATGTGCAAAAACCACAAGTCATTAATCTATAAATAGTAATTTGATTTTTTTTTTTTGAAGGATATATACAATTGCCCAAACAAAATAATTACTTTCCTGAACCTGTCTGGAAATCCGGGCCCCCAGACAGCATTTGTGAACATTCCCGTGCAACCCATTAAGGGCAAGAGAGAGGGGAGAGGAGGGAGAGGTTTGCTATCAGTAAAAGCCCCCTTAAATATCATACCAACACCTCTGGCAACCTGCCCCTCTTACAACCATTAGGACTGAGCAGAAGCTGGAGCTAGGTGACTGACAGCTTTATAATATATAAATTAATTTTATCATTTTATAATTATTTCATTGAGTGCTGCCAATCCATTACGGATCAAGAAGATTCAGCATATCTCTGTGGGTTGCAATGATGCCAGTGATATTAAGAAATTAGTATTTCCAGATTTTCTTCACTCTACCTTTCGATGACAGCAAAGAAGCACATTAGGAAAAAAAGTCCTCAGCTATAATCTGGAAGAAATTTTTCACTGTGAGGGTGGCGAGACACTGGAACAGGTTGCCCAGGGAAGCTGTGGATGCCCCATCCCTGGAGGTGTTCAAGGCCAGGCTGGATGAGGCTTTGAGCAACCTGGGCTAGTGGAAGGTGTCCCTGCCCATGGCAGGGGGGTTGAAACTTGATGATCTTTAAGGTCCTTTCCAAACCAAACCATTCTATGATTCTATAGAAATGGTTTAAAAAAAATCTCCAAAGAATTGTCCAGGACTTTGATTTTCATCTGAGAGAGTGGTAGACCAAGGTATGCTTTTAAAACCCACTCAATTTTCCTGACACATTGAAATAATTCCAAGTAGTTTTAAAACATAAAATATTTGAAGTTTTGCAACTTAGAAAAATCTGACATACTGATTTTCTTTTAAAAAAAACCCTATGTTACTGTTGACATTCCAGAAAAACTACCAGACACTAAATTTTCCTAAAAGAATCACTGATTGAAGTAAAAAACACCATTAATAGTTAATTGCATTAATTATCTTTTCTGTATTCAGTCTTCCAGCTGCAAGTTCAACAAACACTTCAGGTTAACTTGATCAGCATCTCTTCAACCATACTAATACTTAAAGAAAATGATTATTTTTTAATTGCAATGGAAAAAAACAGCTAGCAAAACACTTCTGTTTTTGTTATTTTACAATGACTCAAACAAGCAGATTGATTTAAGCCAGCAGAATGTAGATTTGTGAATCTGAAGAGCCACAGGCAGGTATTTTTAGTGGAAAGTCAATGACCACAGAATTTACTTCCACCTTGTTGCACTGGGAGGTTTGGCAAGGCAGGAAGCTTCTAGTTGATAATATCTCAGGCGTTTGTGTTTCCAAATGTCTCTGCCACTAAGCCCTCCTGACATGAGGATTAGGGCATGAATAAGACAAAAAAACTCTCAATGAAAAATGTCAAATGTGGGTGTAAGTTCAGACAGTACACATAACCCATCTGACTTTCAGAGCTGCTGAGCAACCCTAGGACCACAGTGCCATAATGTTCTGCTTGCAAACAATATTTCACATTAAAATTTGATGTAAATTATGTGCTGATGAGCAACTGCCTGTTCTTAAGACTGATGGAGTTCATGAACATGATCCAGTCCAGCTCAGGTAGAAAGGAAGCACACGTGTGCAGAGGCAACTTGGTACCCTGAAGTACATTGCGAACTACAAACCCAACACCCTTACCTACCTTGCCTTTCTGTGCTGCAGGACTGAAAAGGCAGGAGCCTTAGGGACAACTGCTTCGCGGTGTGAAGACATCATTTTAACTGTTGGCTGTAAGTGCGCACATCACTTCACCTGTTTTTAAAACACTCGGTTGATCCTCACGTAGAATTGTCAGGGCACCCTGGCTTTCCACTGCTCAGCAACCTGATGAGGATGCCCATCTGCCTCCATAGAAAATTATCTCCTTTAATGCAGACAGAAGTCTAAACATGTAAAACTTGAGCAACTTGTTTCTGAACATTATCTACCTAGATAATTCTAGAGATTTAATTATCCATTAGTCATACAGGATCCCAAATCAGAATCCTCTCTTCAAAACCACACACGCTTGAAGTCTACTAGCATTTCCTTTCTTAGTCTTGAACCCAGAACAGACTGACGATACATTTTAGAAACAGTAACAGGATCCCAAACATCAAGAATATAGCAGAAACACTCTCTGATAAATGTCATGATTTCTCATTTTAAAATGCTGATTTGGTAGAAGCTAAACAATTCTAATGCAGTCATCATCTTAGAAGTGCTTCCATGTTCATGATCTTGCCCTATTAAACACAGTTTTATTGTATCCAGTCTACTTGAAAATGATGCTTACTTTTGTAAACAGATTTCTGTCAATCTTTATATAAAAGCATTGTGGCTAACAGCTTGTTAAACTGAAAGAGATCAGCAGGTTGGTTTCCAATGTCAATGAAAACTAAATCAAAAGAATGAAAATGAAGCATTCCAAAAGTATTTTCATGTTATTTGTGTTTATATAAAAATACTTCCTTTAAACAATTGTTAAGAGGTCAAAAATAACTTTCACTGGATTAGTCTGTGAAAACTGATTTCTTATAAAATAAATTACCTTCTACAGACTGAACCATCAAAAAAAAAAAAAAAAAAAAACAAAAAAAAAAAAAAAAAAAAAAAAAAAAAAAAAAAAAGCAAGAATCAGGAAGAAAGTATAAAGACCACTCAAAACAATACCAAACATTCTAGTGCATATTTACTAGATATATTATCTATGAAATAGTTCAATATTTTAGTATTCAAATTACAAGTTTCTAATAAACTAACAAACTTCAACAGGATTGATTCCATTATTTGCAGAGACAAATGCTGCTACAGTTACATAGCAATATTCTTACAGTTACATGTAAATAATTATTCAAAACCTAAGGTTGAAACAGGCACTTGCAACAGAAGTGATAATTTCAGCTTTTGTCAGAAGAATCTACCACACGCAACACAACTCCTTATAGCAAACAAGTGTATCAACCAAACAGCTTAAAGAGGCAAAAAGGTGTTTGCAGAGCTTCATCTTGGACCCCATTTGATGTCTTTTACACCATGAAATTGCCTTTTCAAAGCATGGTTGTCTGCCCACTCAGCATTTAGAAATGAGTCGTCATCATCCTCTTCTAGTTTCTGTAAGCAGAAGGCGGAGATTAAGAAGGCAGTAACAAATGTAACCCGTGGTTAGTGTCTATAACAGCAGGGCTCACATGCAGTAAAAAGACACTGTTACCTTAAGTTCCTCCTGCCTTCTGTAGTAGTGCAGCATCATCTGTTTTTGCTCTTCATGACTAATCAGAGGTTCACGCCCTGGAGCTCCTTGTCCTTTCTGAAAGGGAAATCGTAAATTTTATTTATGATGGCATTTGCGATACAAAAGAGAGGCTGCTACGCAAAGATAGCAAAATCTTTCTCCAGACAATGGGATTTCTCAAAATTAACAAGGTCCCTCAGGACAGGAAAATAAATCTTAAGAAACGTCTGATGCATTCAAGTAAGAAATATTTTCTCATCTCAGCATCTGAATCATGCTGCCAATTCTGTGGACATCAATGGAAGCTGCAAGCAGGCCAGACTATATTTTACTTAAGCTTCTGCTCTAAAAGATATAATAAATCTCTCTGCTTTATTGCCATTCTAGATGGCTCAGGATGGGCCCATCCATCTTCAGCTAACACAGACTCAAGATGGCATATGACTTAGTAAAGCAGGGAAGGAAGGCAGTCACAAAACACTACAAATAAAATAAATTTTATTTGTTACTACAAATAATTTTTTTTTCCAGGCAACTGTCCTCATGGAAGAAATGATGCACACAGCAGAAAATAGCTGATGACAGTTATTGCCAACAACAGCAAACAGAACAGTCTGAATGGAGATGGTGAATCTTCTCTGGAACAAAAAGGGTCTGAGGTGGTTTAAATTAGCCCTCCAACTCAAGAATGCAGGCATCCCTTGTCAGATAGAAAACCGCTGTACTGCTTTGCAGTCTCTGAAGAAGTCCATCAACTAATTAAACAGTAAGACAGCTTTGCTGGGAGCCTACACTTGAATGGCTGTTGAGTTGTCACACAATTTTTCAGCCACCCTGATAGGAAAGAGAAAGCAATTCTGGTCTTCTGAATGACAAACACATAAATCACTTGACTTATCTTTAAGTAATTCTATTACAGGCACCTACAGATAAGATCTGCCATTAACACTTTCTGTGGCAGAGAAGCTCTCACTCACATGGAAGTGAAATGCAACTTCAGAATAATTCTGAGCTATGGGTAAGTACTCTAAGACACCTAACATTCACAAAAGTGTGATTTTTATATGTAGAGAGAGATACATACACATCAAACAGGGTAAGCATCTTCTGACAAAGCTTGGAAAATGAACCAGAACACCAAACATTCGTCCCTTTAGTATGGCATTCTCACCGGAGATGAACACAACTGCACAGTTAGAACAAAACAATTTTGTTCAAAAAATAATGAACAGTCACAGTAGCTTGGTGCTAATTCTGATATTGCAAGAACACAACCATTGTGTCAGACACTTAACGACTGGCTTTCGCTGAAGCATCACGTCTATAAACTGAGGAGCAGCAGAAGATCTTTGCATCTTTTTAGCTCATTATGCCAAAGGATGACTCAGACCTGTGTTCACAATTAATACAGAAGGCCTCATCTGCTTCACCACATCTGACAACTGGAAAGTCTCGTTTCTTTAAAAAACGTTCAGCTGAAGTTTCAGGTGAGCTGCAGCTGACAGCACAACGAGGTGGCGCAGGCCCAGCAGCTTGGTTTTCCTTCTAGCACTCAGTGAGTTCTTGCTGAACACTTTGGGAGACCCTAAGCTCAGACTCTTCCACAACCTGTCCCCTCTCAAAGAGGAGGCACGTCCACTGTACAGTTTTAAGTGAGACAGCTTGAGGACCTGCCATCAAGAAACTCAGGACATCACAGGCTGGAAACTACTGAGATACAGACACTGTCTTTCAGACACAGAACAGACAGAAACAGGGATGAGAGGCATCCACACCAGATACACACAAAACATTAAAACCATTTTTTAAAGGCCAGAATATGGTCAGAAAAACATTCACAAGTACAATTAGAAAAAATGGGCAGGCTGAATGACTGGGTTTGTTCAGCGCTCTGCACTGAAATGGAACTGAGAACCAGCTGAGGTTTTTTCAACTTTTCTGTTTGTAGTTCATCTATTTTTAAATACCTCTTCGCTGTACTTCAGAAAAGTGCTATGGAGCAAGTAATAGCAACTACAGTATTTAACTGACAGGCAAAGGAACTACTAAAGAAAACCTTAGAATGTAACAAAATTCAAACCTTAAAATAGATGTACAGTTTTAAGACACTCAAACGGAGGGGAGTTTAATCTATTTTATACACCTACGGACAATTCTCTTCCACAGAGAATGAGGCAGCCAAAAATTAATAACTTGTAAAGAAATCTCCCAGTGATACTTACTTTCTGTATCTTAACAATGATAGTTGTTTTCTCATTTTTGCCTACATAGTCAGAGAGCAACTTTGTTTCTTTCAACTCCTTTCCTGCCCACCATAATTGTGCTTCTGATTCTTCTATAACTTCAAGCCCAGCCTAAGACAAATAAACAAACAAGGTGAAGTGTTGGGGGGGAGGGGAGTTTTGTTTATTGCTTATTTTCAAAGCCAGAATTCTCTGCGAAAATCTTTCTGTAATTCTTAATAGAAAGGCCAATGCAATTTACCTGATTTTACACTACACTTCTGCTACATTTTTCACCTCATATTAATCTACAGCATTTTAATTCATATTCCATTCAATACTGATGTAACATAAACACTTTGGGCAATAAAATCTCAATGCTGTCATTAGAAAGAAATGACAAGCTATTTAAAATGGGCCTAAGACTTACCTGAACTCAACTTCATATGTAACATTTGAAATAAACTTAATTCATCTTATCTCTAGTTAAGCTATTGGTGTGCTTTTACACAAACTATCAGACAAAAATATTAAAGAAAATTTGTCATCCAAACGAATACAACTTTCACTGATGAAATGGAGAGCAGTATAGCCCATGTTTAACTCAGGCACTACATATAATCCAAATACATTACTGCATACATGAGTTCCTGACAAGTCTTCTTTATCTTCAAGCTCCATCCTAACTGGATCATGTGGAGGCAATCCCATTGGATACACAATCATCACAGCCCCTCGGAGCTGGTCCAATGCATCTTTCACCATCTCCATATTAACACACACATTGGCCTGAACTTGTTTCTGAAACACAAGCAGGGATCACTGGCAATTTAAAAAAATACGCAGAAAGACTTTGCTTTGCAGTCAGTTCAAAGGTTCAACAGTGGGTGCAAAGTTAACTGGCTGCACAAAGATATTAGGAGTGCAAATTTTCTCTATCGAACATCAACTTCTAAATACATCACTACACTTTGGCCCCCTCCATTTAGCTTGCCGACACTGGGGAGGGGTGGGGGGGGCATGAAATCTTCACTAGATTGTGCCAGAGGCATTTAGTAACAAAAGTCTGTGGGATGCAGGGATTCAAACAACTATGCATATAACCACAGAAACTGGATGGGGAGTCTTTTTTTCCGAGTACTTGTGATTCATGAACAAGATTCAAAATAGCAGAATTCAAGTGAGGGCTACAGAAGAAGCCTAAAACTTGAGAAAAATTAAAAGAGCACATGTGAGCAGAAGAGTAAAGCTTGGCATATTGCACAGCTTATGCAGAGATCTGTAAGATCAGATACTTGAGATCATTCCAAACTCTACTGCAATGGATAGAGGAAAAACAAGAAGCATCTGGAAGAGAAGAAAAATGCTTTGCTTATGGATTTAACAGTTCCAATATTTTAAGTAAGGTTTATAAAAAAAGAGAGAAAGAGAATGTTGCCTCCTTGTGGACATTCTTAAACTAGTTAACTGACAAGTACAACTTGTTTCTCCATCTCAGATGATCAATTTTTTTTTTTTTTTAATACACAGGCATATTTCTTCATTTTCATTATTATAAAGTGATGAACCTAACAAACCACTTCACAAACTTCATTCACCAGTAAATGGCAGCAATTTCTGGAATAAGTCAGCATGTAGTGTGGCAATTTAGCCATTTTTTAATTGTAAATTACAACACAGTATATAGCTGGAAGTTTCAACCAGGAAGACCCCAAAGTGGAGACCAGATCTGCAGGCATTTTCAACTCAAGAAATAAAACTACATATTATTAATTTCCTCCTTGTTTAGAAATAGAGTTCTTAAGATGCAATCCAACAACAAAAAAAAAGCCCATCTGGAAAAAATCGTTATAATCCAGAAGTTTTAGTCAGAAACAACTCTCATTTTGCGTACATTTTGCTATGACTCAAAACAGTTAGGCTGAAATCCTGCCTCAATTCAGGAAGGTTTGTTGCAACTCAGTGCACTGGAAGTACTGCCAGGCGACAGGGCAGCTCCTCTGCTTGCCTCCACGAGGTCTTTGGAAACACTGAGCTGCTCACTCTAAATCACTGAGATATGACACTGTTATCAGCAACAAGACAGCCACAGAGGCCAATTTAAGCGCACAGGCAACACTAAAATTTCAGTAACATTATTTATTTGCATAACTGGTTTAAAGCTGTTTCAAAGTTCCACACATAGCAATTCCCAGAATTGCAGGGGTGGGGAGAAGAAAATTACTTGCAGATGTTTACAAAAAAGCAATCTGATAAAAAAAATAATACTTACTTTGTGTTTCAAAGTCATATGAAAGTTGAGACACAATCCAGAGCATCTATGGATTTGGTAAAGTGAAGCTGAATAATTGAGACCATAGTCCCAGCAGGGCATATCCTCACGCTTATCTTTAAATACACAAACTCATTGGGACTGAGCATGACTCCAGGTGCTTGTAAAACCAAGGCTTAATCTAAGAGATCACATTTTTCAACTAATTATACATAAAACTCAAAAGACTATGTTAACAAGCAAAAGGTATTTTATTCCAGTAACATTGCAGAATGCAGTTAATTTTTCACCAGAAAACACGACAAGCTGAAGAATGCATCAACAGCAATTTAAGAGCATGTGGACAAAATTAAAGTGATTTAATCATTCAATGTGGTCTCGGTTGCCAGCATTCACTTGGAGTTTAATATCCGATTCCTTTACTTGTTGAACGAGCTTGCCAAAAGCCATTAAGAAAATCATTAACAGAAATGTCAGTTTTTATTAGACTGTTCACATCGCTTTATGATATTACTCAAAAGTTGTCAGCCCCTGCACTGAAAAACATCTATTTTTAATTAAGCTGTCCAAATACATAGCACCTATTACAAAAGTCCCACATAACCCAGGCTGCTTCAGGAAACTTACCTTAGAGATTAATGCCTTGGCTTCTTCTATTGTCTTCTTTATAACTTGCTGCATTTTTTCATTTGGAGCTAAAAAGAGACACATATTTAATAGTCTACACTTATTATAAAGAAACCAAGAAAATGACCTGCCCAGATTATTCTCTACTGTAAGCAAATGAAACATTGTTAAATACAAAGCCAGAGTGACACTACTAAGTTACAGTCTATTTACCAGTCTGATAGTTCATTGCCATATTTCTTACTAATTTAAGAAACAAAAACAGTATTCCTCCTTAGAGAGCCAAACTTACTTTTCCACAAAGACATCTGAGTGGTATTAATCTGGGACAAAAGTACAGAGTAGAAAGCAACAATCATGATTTCATACTCGCCACAACCAAAACCAAGACTCTCTTTCCCACGCCATAATTATGACTATTGTGGGCTGTGCTGGCAGATGTGCATAAAAGGGGACAAGAGCTTGGAGTTTTCTGACTTTTTTCCAAATAAAATTTCAACCTAACAGCGAATAGAGTTTTGAAAATGCAATGTGCATTTCATAATATAGTTACCTATTTTAATTGTTAGAAAAAGCCTCTCCTCAAAAAACAAAAATCCAATTAAATCACGTTCATTCACAGCTGAGCATTTAAATACATCATTTGGTGGTACTTGGTTTGGCCCACATTTACATGCTGTTCAATATTATAACTTTGTTAATGTTACAAAGCAGTCCTCAAAACTAATAAATAAATGTCCGAGTATGTCTACAAGTCAAAGTGGTACTGTCCCTACATTAAAGTTGCTTGCAAATTCTTACTGTAAGGCCCAACACTGCTCACAACCATGCCAAACAAGACAGGCTTTGTCTGCATGGCTACGTATGAGACACTCACCTATTTCTGAGAAAACAGGAGGGAAAACATTTAGCTACAGTGTAAGTTCTTCATCAAGTTCAGCAAGGGCTGAAATTTGATTGGGCAATGTGTTGTGTTAAAAGAATTATTTCCCCCAAAATAAAGACACCTGGAGTAAGCTGTTTGGGTATGCCAAATTAAGACTAAGTCATTCAAAGACTCCTCCTTAACTGAGCTGTCCTGCAACCAGCATCTAAAGGACTGTTAGGACTGTTGTGGTGTAAGGAGTACAGGAACAGACAGCAAAAAGACAATCGTGGTCTCTTCTGTGCAATCTGCCCTCATGCTCTTGACTGCAAAGTGGTGTTCAACACACATACCAAGCTCTAAGGAAAAACCACTTGGCTGGAGTTGCAGAGAAAAAGTGACAGGAGTGACAGGAGTGAGTTCAGTTAGTCTGAGTCACAGGGAAGGAGAAAAAAAAAGGATAAATATTAGAAAAACAACCTGTTAATGCATCTTAGAGCCTCTGGAGAAAAACAGTACACGAGTATACATTTACAAATGGGGGAATAAATTAAAGTGAAATAGCCAAACTTGCTTCTCGTAATTGTTTACTTACCTTTGGAGTTTACTTCCAAATACTACAGTTGATAGTTTAGCTGATCTATTGTGAAAACAGGCTCTTGAAATAGCTACTACTTAACAAATCTACAACTGCCTTTAATATAGTTTATTTATAGGATGATTTTTATAACTAGCAAATAAACACAAGCCGGCTAACACGCTGGCCTGAAATCAAATGTACTTGGTATCTACTCTTTTTTTATTTTCATCCAGGACAGCGAAGTAAAAGCAAAAGGTCCAGTCTTATGTTTCTTATGCTCCTCATCATATTATAGATTAAAGTATAGTGTCTATAGTATGGATTACCTGTGTCTGCAGGGAAAGAAACAAACATTTAAATTTGATTTACCTTGTCCATTTCTTCGCCCAATTTCATCCTTCTTAAAGACACTTCCACCACTTGGTACACACTTTTCTGCCCACTCATCCTTTAACTTCAGTTCTTCAATTTGCTCATCTGTCAGTCCTTGCATATGATAAGGCAAGAAAATACCATGCTCTGCCAGCTCCTCCATCTCTTTAAAGCATTTAAAAAACAAGATTAAAATTTTGTGTGATTGAGAACATACCATTTACAAAAGCCTTTCATATTATGTATCTCCAGGCAAAACCTTACTCCTAGCCTTCAGCTTTTAAAGAGCTAAGTATATGCAATAAATAATAAGGCATATAAATACACATATATAGATGTGTATGCATACATACACGTATACATATATATAGATACATATTAATACATTTCACACACATATGAAAGAAATTACACAGTGCAGGTATGCAAACTTAGATGATACTTGCTGTCTATAAACTTTTTCTTTTTGGTATTTCATTAGTCAGCTTTAGCTGGCTGCATATTCCTTTTTCTAAGTAGTTTTGCGAAAGCAACTTTTTTCAAAATGGGAAAGCATTTTATTGTTATACAGTAATTAATTTCTTTGCAGTTTATTTGCAGAGAAAATATGTAACTGGAGTACCTATAGATTTGTCCATACTATGTCCGACCCAAAGGGTCAGATTGACATCCAGCATGAAATAGAAGTCTCTGTAGTAATTTATGCTTAATCAAGAAGCAATGGTTCAGGACAATTCTAGTTGAGACAACAGAAGAGGTGTAAATGCTGGTTACCAATGCATGGTCTCAAACAGTGAGAACAGACAGCATGTGGATGCAGATTCCTAACCCTGTTATTTAGCCTACAGCCCCCGACCCACAGCCTGCAAGCCATGCTCACTACTTTCCCCAGAACAACTCATCCAGCTGTCAGCCCACTTCATAGTATCCTTTCCTTGAACACCCCCCAGCCTCTTTACCATCACCATACTAATGAAAGCATATCCATCTCACAACAGACACACCAAAAATACTCCAGGACCCAAGAAATGGCAATTCTGTTCCTGTGGCTGGGAATACAGGAACCCACATGAACACATAAAGACTAAGACTAAATTAGCAAGTACTGTGGAGCAACAGCAGCAGATCCATAGAAAGAGCAAGTGCTGAAAACACAGTAACCACGGTGTCTGGGGTTTGGAATCTTTTTATTTCAGATTAGCCTCAGTATGGCCTCATACACTACATACACTGTAGCACACAAGGCGTAGACCGGCTGCACCCTTCAGGTGCTCTGAAAGGAACCTCAGCTCATGCATTCCCAGGCTGATCAACAATGCAAACCAAAGCCGGTCAGCGGGGACAAACAGTAAATGTCTTTCAAAATCATAGAATCGCAGAATGGCCTGGGTTGAAAAGGACCATAGTGATCATCTAGTTTCAACCCCCCCACCATATGCAGGGCCACCAACCACTAGACCAGGCTGCTCAGAGCCACATCCAGCCTGGCCTTGAATGCCTCCAGGGATGGGGCATCCACGACCTCCCTGGGCAACCTGTGCCAGTGTGCCACCACCCTTTGGGTGAAAAACTTTCTCCTAGTCTCTAACC
>VZTO01026118.1:108355-131787 GCA_013400615.1 Syrrhaptes paradoxus
TTTCATGAGGAGGACTCGGACTTGTTCCACCATTACAGTGGGACAGAAACCACTCCCCACACCCTCACCTAGAGGCTCAGGGTCCTGGCAGATACGAGAAGCCTGACCACCGGTGAAGACTGAGGCAAAGCACTCATTAAGTACCTCAGCTTTTTCTAGGTCTAAGGAAGCCAGCTCCCCATTACCTTTCATCAAATCTGCCTCCTGAATTGAACTAAAGCACTAATTGAGACACATCTAGTGACTCTCCATCCCATGGCAAGCAGATGCCTTACACCAAGCACGCAGTAAGCAATACAAGAATTACATTCAAACGTAGGGTACACCCCTGGTCACAAAGGATTTATGCAGCCACTATGGGACAGGATGTGCTACAGTTAAATCGAGCAACAGATTAATTTTCAGTTGTGTCCAGTGGGAAACTCAGAGCTGATGGTCTCAAAAAATAAGGACTACTAAAATACCAGAAGGTAGGAATTTACACATGGTTTGGCAGTTTTAGTGGGCATTCACTGTTCAGTTTAGGGAGAGAATAGCTTGTCTGCTGCTAAACTGGGATTTGAGAGGTATTTCTTAACTTCTGCCAGTGTAGGACTCCTGCAAAGCCGCATCCAAGTCACCTCCCGGTGCCGCCCTTCAGCTCCCAGTCTGCGTGAGCCAGCGGGGCACCACCACCCAGGAGCCTGAGCAGCGCCCAGCCCTGGGCAGCCGGACCCCAGCCGCTCTGAAGGCCGCCCATCCCCCCGCCTCGCAGCACCCGCCAGAAGTGCGGCTGGGCCCGGGAAGGTGGTGAGCCCACTCCGGCCTACGGGGAGAAGCTAGCGGCCGCCGGCTGCCAGCAGGCCGGGGCCGGTCGATACCTGAGCAGAGGCGCTGCACCTTCAGCTTCCCATTGTAGATGCGGGCGACGAGGGGGGTGAGGTCGGCCAGGCGAGTGCTAGCGGCCACCTCCAGCAGGAACTGGCTCTCGCAGCCGCGCTTCACGTGCAGCCGCACCATGGCGGGGCCGGCAGCGGCGCCGCTCTGCACCTGCACGGGGAGAGGAGCGGGCCGGCAGGGCCGTTACAGCCGCTGGCCGCCTCCCCTCCCCCCACAGCAACCGCTCCGCGTCCCCGGATACCACCGTCTACAAGGAAGCACGGGGGGAAAGGCCGCCCCCGACACCTCCTACACCCCCCGGAGGGCGCGGCACCGCCCACCCCGCTGCCGTCCGCTCTCCTGAGCGCCAACCGGAGCCGCCCGTCAACGGTAACTCTCCTCCCGCGCCAGCCCCGCCCTCCGGCTCGCCGGCGCTTCCGCTTCCGGCCCTCCCGCTGCAGTCGTCACAGGCGCTTAAAGGGCCCGCGCCGCCCCGCCTGCCGACACCTCTGCGGGACAGAGGGTCCTGGAGGGGTCCTCGAGGCACAAAGAGAGAGAGCAAAAAGCTGAAATGTCTTAAGGGCAGGAACGTTTATTTCATGAATACAGCACCGCCTGCCGCAGGGCGGGCAGGGCCCGGCCCGGGAGCGGGGGCCCGGAGAGCGAGGGGAGCACGGCAGGGGGGACACGGAGCTCGCCAACCGCCGTCGAGCGGCTCGAAGGCGAATTCTGAGTAGGTCCAGAACCTCGGCTAGTAATTAGCGTCGTTAATACACGATGCAGCGGTTAGCGAGATACACGCGCGCACATACAGGCGCTGTCCTTGGAACATTTCTGGTGACAGTTGCAGGACGGTGGCGTCCGTCTCCGTAATCCTGTGACGTGCAGAGGCGCTGCAGACCAGGTACATTTTAGACAGTAGTTTTTAATAACTGTAATTAAATATTCAGCAAAGAACATATTTATCACCTAACTCCCACTAGCAAAAAGTTCCCCCCCCAGTTGTTTTGCTAATGCAAGGATATACCGAAACACCGACCGCACAGACGGTTATAGCAACATTTTGAGACAAGGGAATTCACAGACCGAAGCACGACAAGGGCAGTACCACTGCTGTTTAAAATGTACAAGTACTGTTTAATGACCTGAACGGAAAAAAGCACAATATAAAACTCACTATCGGCACTCCAACTGCAGCTCATGGTTAACCATATACTGTTTAAAGGAAGAGTGGGTTATTTTATAAATAACATTTTGATAGCTTTGGAGAATTTTAAAAAGTATTATCATCATGTAATTTGCTACTATAAATATAACGCTAGTATGTTGTGTTTCAGTGCCTGGTTTCACAGAACCAGAACAGTTTGTTTGCAAGTAAGCTAGGCATGTATTTGCAGTCCCCCATGTGATGACAACGTTGTGATGCATTTAGCTTTGGGTGAAAGTAGGCAGCTGTGTATACGAGTTACGTCCTAAGACACTGCAAATTGTAAGAACTGCAGGGTTTGATAGCATACATAAACGGAGCTAAGGAAATCAGCTAAAGTTGCCTCAAGATAACAACATATTGTATTTTATATAATCTCACGTGAGCTTTAGAAAATCATAAAAGCACAAAGAGTTGTGGCTTTATAGCATAATATGTAAAACTGGGACTTAGCCTTCACTAGCTTCAAAGCAGGACCACACCAAGGACGGTCCCTGTCTCTGGGCAAGGAAGCATCACCCATTTAGTTTTAACTCCAAAAGTGACAGAATGATATTCTTCAGCTCAGAGAACTACTGTTCTCCTGTTTTCTTTGAAAGTAGGAATTTAAAAATACAGCAGTAAGTCTAGTAGATGGGGAGGATGCTGGGCAGACAGCCCAGCCACATAGTATGACCTTCTCCTCCTCTGATGTTGTAACATGGTGGCTCATGCCCTCACTCAGTCTTGCTATAGGACAAGAAAGCTCTTCTAACGTGCAAAAGAGGAGAGCGGGACAAGCCAACTCCAATATGTTGTCTGCAACGGGTAAAAACTGATTTGGATCTCCAAACTCCAGGGGAACTTTTTTCTAGAGGTTGAGGGAAAACTTTTTGTATCCGTTGTTTCCACTTTGTGGAAAAAAGTATGTTTAAAATAGCAATGAATAAATGGATGATATGGAACAATTATTCTGAAGTAATGTTAGTGAGTATATGTCACAATAAGATTTAATAGCTGAAATGTACTGACACAGAAAATTAAAGTCAAATATTAATATATTAATACACAATGTTTTCTTTGTATTTTGAAATTAAACTATTTTTGATGTGCCTCAAGTTCAAATATAAGCCTTACAATATAAGCCTCTGTTATAAATTAAACAACTTTTAAACAATACTTGTCAACATTCAAATCTCAATAAACTTTGGCAGCTCTTTGGTAAATACTTATAAATATCAGTTAACAAAAAACAGTAAAAAGGGAGTGGGGAGGCTACCAGCAAGGAGCCTCTTTTTTTGAAATTCCACAAAGGGGAACAGAAGTGAGTGAGCTCCCTAAGCAAAAATTATTTCCAAGATCAGTATATTTTAATGAGATTAGTAGTTCATCCTTCTCTCTGTCTATTCAAATACTATTCATTGAGATTTTAATAAATTTCAGGCATTGTTTTGTGCTCTACCATATATACATATTCAAAATTTATACACAAACAATAGTGGCTGTTTATGAGTAGAGTTAAGTTTCAGTGCATTTGACAATTAATTATTGCACACAGAGTAATCAAAATGCCCAATTTTTCTACTGGATAAATGTAGCAACAAGTATAACCTCTTATATTTTTGAACATCTATCTTTCTGTAAAATCTTGCACTGGTGACACCTTAGGTGCCAAAGATGTGAAAGGATCTGCAGGGGATCTGTTGCTGGTTATTCTTGATGGTATAGGAGGTGCAGGTGGTCTTCTTGCTGGCATTGTATAGAAGCAATCAGTAGAACTTTTATTCCAGTCATTATCAAAATTAAAATCTGAACCAAGAAAAGTCTTTTGTTCAGTGCTCAGCAAATCTGGAGATCCAGCTAACTTCCTGGAACCGATTTGCTTAAAATCTGGAACACTTGTAGATGGCTTTAGCTTTACGTTGAAATTATCATCGTCATCATCAAACGTTACCCATCCTTTTGGCTGCACATTTTTTACCATGAGAGATTTACTTCGCAAGCAAAAAGTGTTTTCGGATGCTTCAACAGAAAATACAGGCTTTCTTGTATTACAGCTGGGGGGATTTAGAGAAGGGAAAGGATTGCAAGCGGCACGTCCTTCTAGTAAATGTGAAGTTATTTCAGACCCTTGCAGTTCCGTTCTAAATGGGTTTCCAGCATTAGGAGTTTTTTCAGTGAATGGATTTGTGCAGTTCAGTCCAGTAATAAATGGATTTGGAGAGCTGCGCTTGTGTTCCTGGGATGTGTTAAAGGTTGGAATAGGAGGCATTGCTGGCATGCAATTTACAGTATTCAAAATATCAGCATTTCTTTGTGTTGCTGAAGGCAACTGTATCAACTCCTTTTGGTTTGAAGTCAGAACAGGTGATGTTCGAACAGATGTCTGCAACTTTGACACAAGCAGCTTAAATGACAAATCTTCAAAAGGGTCACTGTTTAACTGTGTTTCAGGTTTAGTGCCGTACATTCCATTTGTTTTAATCTGGAGAGAAAACAAGATGCTTAGTAATCACGTGGCTGGCTGTTTTAAGATTATTGCTAACTTCCCATTTCTCCCTCTTTTATGAGAAGAAAAGAAGCTCTTGGACTTAAACTGAAACTTCAATACAATTTGGTTTTAACTTGCACGATGCACTTGTAGTAGACTGATTGCTTCTCTTCTGGAAAACAATAACCCTTAACCCCTGCTCTGAAGAAAAGCCTACTAGTTGCCTAAACACAATTTTCCCCCTTGTTGGTTGATGCAGCTTGAATCTGCTTCATGCAGGTGAGAATCCTAGCCAAAAGCCACTTAGTGGCCATTGTGTAAGAAAACTTTTAAGAATTTTGGGAAACGATGCTGTATTCTAAACAAGTGATAAACCACAAATATGAAATAAAAAGCTCTAGGTTTCATGTTACAAGCAATATTTAAGCATCACAATGTAAGGAAAAATTAGTGTTATTAGTATATGCACTTCAGACATTTCTATGTAGACATATGCATCTATAGGCATCTCCATTGCTTCTTGACATGTGAAGGTGTGATTATTGGTTTGTAATATTTTAAAATGGCAAGTTATCACTGTTTAGAATAATACCAAGTTTTCTGCACAGAACTTCTCATCTTTTAAAACAAGAATACTCCTGTTTTTAGAAATTTCTTCAAACAACAATGCAACTTTTATGCCTTGTAACAACTGTCCGAAAAGGTAGAATATCTACCTTTGTTCAAGTCATCACGCTGACAGGACAGAGTTTAGAGGTTCTCCTTATTAAATTAATGCAAAGAATTAAGCTTAACTTAAAATAGCTTCTGAGAATTCAAATTTCATAAACAGATTTGTCATTTTAACACATCACTTAATATACCCAAATTGGATATTTAGCATGAAAATTCTGTTAACTATTGAACTAGGTAAACTAGCTAAAACTATCAACTAAAATACAATATTATTATAACCTAACCTCAGTCTTTAAACATCTTGGTTCTACTGCGTTTATTATGAATAGCTTGAAGCATGTCTCCACATATCCACTGTCTAAGCAGCTATGCAAAATTAGTCTAGAGGCTTTAGAGACTCTCAGGAATAATAAGAATATTCTAAGTTTTTCCCAATGTATCCAGCATAGCAATTTCTTTTATAAAAAAAACCACAGTTGTAGCTTGAATTGATTGACAGGAGAAACGAAGTATGCTAGCAACAATGCATTTGCTCTGGTGTTTTTTTTTAAACAACCATGTCGGTTACATGCATACCTGGTACTAATGCATCAGAGTTTCTAAAGTAGTTGAGGCTTATTATTACCAAACCATAAATCGAGTAGATCAGTATTGGTATTTTTATATGTGTATAGCAAGTGTTTTGGAAAATAGTATTACAACAAAGTCAGCAAGTAACTGAGGGGGAAATGTGAAAAACTGAACTGTGGAAAGAATATAAATCAAATACAGCTTGGCACCAGCTGGTTAAGTCCTGTGTTCATTAACCAACTAATCAAAAAGTACAAGATCCCAAAGAAACTATGAATCCCAATTGCTCTTAATAAAGAGTAAATAAGTAAAAATTTGCTCTCAATAATTCTGTAATCAAATGCTGTTAAAATTTTAATGAACAGTATATTTTACTTTGGGTAATAGCAAGTTCTCTGTTCTTTAAGAAATGTGAAATACAGGTTTATTTTGAGAAAACCTTTGGCAGTGCAATTGCATCTGGATTTATTTGTATTAAAAAGTTAATGTTAATTCCACACCTACTCATTTTTTTCAAAATAGACTGAAACCAGGAGATTCAGCAGTGACAAAACAACATACCCAAGGTTCCAGTTGTTTCATAAAAGATGATGAAGCAAAATATTTGCTATGGCACTGGTGAATACAGTATCAATTTTAATTGCATTATGAAAGGAAAAAGCAAACTAGGGTATGACAGTCAATTCATTAATGCAGACAGGTGATTTTTAACGTGGATGAGACTGCAGATGTATGAAAACAAGATTCATACATCTTTTCTGCTTGAATAGATGGAGACCACATACAAGATTGGTAAATAGTCAGATACCTGTTACCCTGACGGTTGCTCCTGCTTGTGAAAGAGAAACAGACATCAAAGGAAAGAAAATTAGGAAGAAAATCCAAGTAACAAAGCAACCTCAAGTTAAAAATACTTTTTTCACAATGCCATTTTTTGAGATATGAATACAAACCAAAGATACTTATTACACACTATACTAAATTTTAATTTCTGTTGTATTCTATTGTAAGACTTATAGGCTCTACTATTAAGAGTCAAAAAAACAACTCAAGCCAATTCTAATGTTATTTCCATACAGACATTCACTGTGCAGCTGATTATGCTATTTTTTGAATACTGATTATAAGAATTTTACTACTGATGGTCTAATTCTAACCATCTTATTAACATGAAAAGAACTATAGCCTTTATTCTGGGAACTGCATTGGTATAATCCCTCATCTATAGGATGATGAGGATTTTTTCAAACTGGAAAAAAACCCATAAGACTTCTCATTCAATCAAAAACCAAAATCTCCTTAATTTACAATAAATAAAATCTATTTACAATAACTACTTTTCTTTTTTAATGTATTACTTGGTAATCTATGAAGTCACAAATATTCACACTGTATACAAGCAATTATTTTTATAAGGAGAGATTTAAGTTCTTAAATATCACAATCAAGCTTTGAATCAATGGATGGGCTTTGAATCCACTACCTCTCAAAAGACTTTGCATTTATTTAAAGACCTTTTCTCAGTAAAACTTCATATTTAATATTGATAATCAAGAAATGAAAAAAATCACTTAACTAAATTTAAAAAAAAAGGAATTAAAAAGCCTAATCTGGAGACAATAAATGAACCTCACATTGGGCCTTCCTTGTGATTGCACAGCCTGTGTTAATCAAAGACATCTGATTGCAGAGAAAACTGTAGCTCCCTAAACTAATCTTAAACAATCTGGTTTGGATATTATTAACAACATAGCCACAGCATTTCACAGCTCAAAAACCTGTTTACAGTGTTCTTAAGCATATTTTTGATTGCAATGTATACACACAAATAAATGTAATTTTCATAATAATTTTGAAAGAACTGCTTGCACCTCTTTCACAAAATGATCAGTGGTAAAACTACATTTAGAAGGTGTGACACTTTCAAAAGTGACACAATGCAGCCCGTTTCTATTCACAAAATTATTATGTTCTCAAGTACCTTATGCCTCCATGTATTTCTCAGCTGGCAAAACTTCATACTTCCTAACAAACTACAAGTAGTCCTGATATTCTAACTGTATATGCAGAAATATCCTCTGCTTTTCTGCCCAAGTTTCCAAAATGAAAAAAAGTTAATAGGCAGAGAGAGAGGTTCAGCAGAAACAAAGGAAAAGCATTTAAAGATTTTTTTAATTAGAATTCAAAATCGACTCACCGAGGACTGAATTTGGCTGCTTCATTGTGGTACAAAACAGGTATTAACTAACTTAAGAGATAAGGTAAAATCTAAAATACTGATGAAAACTTACGTAGTCATAAATATCCACAGCTGAGTTTATGTTTAAAAAAAACCCTCAAACACCAGAAAACAATCACAAATTTCCTCTTGGTAAGAAGTGGGCACATATCCATCAGCTTCAAGAAATTTGTGCATTTATTCAAGTAGTGTATTATCTGCCCTAGCACGTGGTACTGTGAAAACTAACAGCACTGCCCTTTAGTGAAGAAGTTTAGCCTCATGTATATATAAACAACACTGAAAACCTACTTCTGCATTTTTTAAACATCAGTAAGAAACTATGTCTTTTCCTAGAAAAATGTGTTTGTTTTTTTTTAAATAACACTCTAAATGGTCCCATAGAACAGAATATTACTGTTACAGTATTAAATTTTCAGATTATTTTTGTATGTTTCTGTATTTTAATTGGCACTGGCTAATGAATAATGTATTTCTAGTAAGTATCTACTAGTATCGTCTTCCTGCAATGAATTATTATCAACATAAAGCACCACATCATGCAACCTATAAAGCTTACTTTTTTAATCAAAACCTGTGTTAGCTCATTACTATACAGTTTAAGTCACACGTGTGATTGTAAAATTAAATTTCTTAGATAAGTATTTTCCCAAACAAAGTTGTAAAATGACAACATAATTTAAGGAACGAGCTGTCCATAAGTTGTAAGTCTGTCATAAGAAATCTTAAGTTAAATGTTTAGTATTTAAGATGTTAGTTATTCATGGACAATACATAAGTGATGAACTATTATCTTACTAGAGCCTGATGATCTTTGAATGCAATCTTTTGACCTTTATTTTTGTTTGTTTGCTTGCTTTAGGAGTTTCTTGCAAATCTACAGCATTCAGTACAAGCTGTGTTAATTTACATAATGAAAAAACAGTACATATAGGGTTTTTTTACTTACTTGCTGCTGTGAAGGAGCAGATTCAGAAGGCAAACTGTGAGATGATCGGCTACGAGGAGGCGGTTGTGGAGGTTCCAGACTTTGTGGGGCACTTATTTGAGATGGATGTGATGCCACAGGTATCAGAGGCTCCTGCATCCTTAGCCCAGGCGATGGCTGAGTGGTGGGCTGAGCAGGTCCAGCAGCCTGAGGCTTTAGTGGTTCAGGAAGCAATGGTGAGCCTGCAAATATATTTGCAGTGTTTTTCATTGTAAAGAATTGTAATAGAAATCTTAGGAATGGCATGAATGAGAACATGTGGCTGTGGAAGCACCAGACAGAACTGCAGAAGAACGGGCTGTAAGAACAGCAGGTGTTCATGGCAACTAGATTAGAAGTCATTAAAAGCTCAGCATATCTCCATTAATAATTATTACTAGAGATACAAAATAGAGAACCAGAAATTATGTCATTCTTAGATGTACTTCAGTTGTATTTAAAAGTATTTTAGAAGTCACTATTATAAAATACATATTTTTATATTAATAAAATTTATAAACACCTTTCAGTTTAGGAGGTGGCTTTGAGAGTCAAACATAAACACTACACAAAATATTATGATTACAGAGCAACCAGTCCAGAGAATGGTCCAGTGATCAACACACCTGATAGGACACACCAATATGCTCACACCAAGACATAGCCATCTGATCAAGGTTTCTCCTGACAGCATGAAATCTACGGGTCTAGACCTCATCTGACTGCTGCTTGTTATGTGATAAGGGTTTACAATACTTTTGGATGGTTAAGAGAAACTGCCAAGTTTTACTACATCTGAGAACCTTGATTTCTAGTGAAAAATGAAGACATCTGTTGAAAATGAAGCATTCAAACCAGAAACAGTACCTCTTCACTGAATAGTGACATTTATATTTAACATCTAAAGTAAACTTACCCCTTGGTTGTTCAGCTGGTTTGGTCTGAATTTCAGGTGTTGGTCTTCCCCCAGAGGGACGGACATGGCTTTGTGGTGCACTGATAACTCCAGCTCGAGGTGGAACAGTCTGACATAATGATTGGTAAAAATAAAGTGTTTTAGTTCTACTTTGATGTATAGTCATCTAATGCTAAATGATTCAGGGTAATTAGGACTCTGCGAAAAATAAAATATTTGATAATAGTCACTGAACTATCAGAAGGGGGGTGGTCAGTAGGTCAAGACATGTTCTCCTCCCCCTCTACTCTGCCCTGGTGAGACCGCATCTGGAATATTGTGTTCAGTTCTGGGCCCCTCAGTTCAAGAAGGACAGGGAACTGCTGGAAAGAGTCCAGCGCAGAGCCACAAAGATGATTAAGGGAATGGAGCACCTCCCTTATGAGGAAAGGCTGAGGGAGCTGGGTCTCTTTAGCTTGGAAAAGAGGAGACTGAGGGGTGACCTAATTAATGTTTATAAATATGTGAAGGGTGAGTGTCAGGAGGATGGAGCCAGGCTCTTCTCTGTGACATCCAGTGATAGGACAAGGGGCAATGGGTTCAAGCTGGAACATAGGAGGTTCCACTTGAATATGAGAAAAAACTTCTTTACAGTGAGGGTGACAGAGCACTGGAACAGGCTGCCCAGAGAGGTGGTGGAGTCTCCTTCTCTGGAGACATTCAAAGCCCGCCTGGATGCGTTCCTGTGCGATCTGATCTAGGTGTTCCTGCTCCGGCAGGGGGATTGGACTAGACGATCTTTCGAGGTCCCTTCCAATCCCTAACATTCTGTGATTCTGTGAACTAATTTTTTATGCACATATAAAAGCAAATAATATATTCTCAAAACATTATGAGGGTTCAATTCAAAGCAAAGGATTTTTACAGCAGTCTTCAACTTTATATGAATATTTACCTGTGCAACAATATTAGAAACACTTATTATTTTGTTAGTAAGTTAGTTTTACCTAAGTCTGTGAATTGTCGTAAGCAACAAAAACAACAACAGCAATTACTTTATTTGGAGATCTCATAAGGACACATTGATAACCCACCACCAATGCAGACTGTAGATACCATTTACCTTTTAGGCTATAATTATAGCCTGCCATTTGCAAACAGCAGCTACAGTCAATTTGATATAGTGAAAGTCCAAGATATGCATAGGAGACCATAGTTAGTTCTTTTCTCTGAAACTTATGTTTGCTAACTGGAGGGTAGTTACTCCTATTCCTCAGCAAACAGTATTAATGAAACATATGTTCTGCCTCATCTGAAGGCTGGAGTCTTCCCAACCTTGTTAGAATGGAAGTTAATATGCTGGGAATGGAATTGTTCTCATAGAACAAAATTTAAAAGTCTACATCAGTATTTAAATAGAAATAGGAAACTATTTCAGATTACAGCTGAAGCCAAAGTGAATTACAAACACCACACTTGAAAGGTCAATGTAAAGCATTAGAATAAAAATACTAGCTTTCAGGGGGGAGAAAAAAAAAAAGAAGAAAAAAAAATGATCCTGGGGCAAGATAGTTTTTGAGATTTGTTTCCTCTAAAATTTTTTGTACTTGGTATATGCTGACAAAATCTTAGTGATGGTGGATGTTCTAGAAATGATCTTCAGAGCAAACCCTATTACACAACTCTCTACACAAATATGATTTAAAAACAACTTCACCACTATAAAACAAGTATCATCCTTGATCTTACTTGTACTAGATGTATGTACTCTACTTCAAAGACTTTGTATCACATCTGACTCATTATGCTTGGCTGAGTCTATTTAACAACTTTGTAAATGCTTTAAACCACCTAACCTCTGAAATACCTTTCTTTTCTTTAATTGCCAAGATGCATTTTGTCATTTTTTTGTATATTCTGAAAATAGGCAGGATGATTCGATTAAATGCCAAAATATATTTTTAAAAAAAATACATCAAAAAGGAACAGAAAAGAAACAAAGGAAGTCTCGGGTAATCCTCAGGACCCCTCGGTGGGAAGCAGCTCCTGCAGTGGCTACTGTCCCTGGTCCTGAACTCCTTGAAATGAAACACTGCCCAAAAAACAACCTGAGAAAAAGGAAGGAAGCAATGTCAGTTAGGAAATCCAAACAACAGCTAGACTAAGGCTTGAAAAGCCCAGCAGATCTTAGAAGATGTTTTTTCAGACCTCCTATTACAGTTTGGTTGGTTGGTTTGTTGTGGGGTTTTTTTTTGGTTTGGTTTGCTCGGGGTTTTTTTAATATAAAATCTCAGCTTCAGCAAAGGAGGAGATGCCGTCAGCTTTGTCTTATCAAATTATGTTGCAATTGCAGCACTGTGGCTCTTTCTGGAAACTGGCAAGCAGCTCTAACTGTATTCCAGCCTGGGTGTTGAGAAGCACAGCACAAGAGAACATTATTACTTTTTTTTCTGTCTTGAGAATATGAACAAAAATTCTTGCACGTATGCCAATTCCAAGATACTCCGTGTCATGGACTCTCTTCTGTACACCAGATTTTTAAATTGAATTATTGTGATTTAGAAATGGCAAATCCTGTGCTGGCTCCAGATTGCAAAGGAAAAAAAAAAAAAAGTGAGGCACATGGTGATAAATTAATACATCCTTTTCTGTGTATACCAAGTTTTCTTTATCTGCATTTTAGAGGAGGGTGTTCTACATTGCTGGGAAAATAACAAGAGTGCAAAGATCATGAACTGTTCACTGTGAGAATCAATCTCTGAGAAAAATGAAGCAGCAAAAAGAGATTTCAGTGGTGGCTTTCAAAAGTAGTTTTCAGTGGTTTCAATACTGTACAAGAGTTCAATAAAAATGTCAATATCACTAAGGTACAACTTCTTTTAGCTGTACAAGAACTCCGATATCTCTGCACAGCTGGGGGTGTTCTTTTATTTCTTGCTCATTTAAAAGGTGAAAAAGGACTCTACAACCTTTTATAAAACAAATTTATATAGATTTATCTTAAACTCTCATGTATTGCTGCATCTTTAAAATGACTTCTTCACACTCTATCTTTCATTTGCAACAACTGGTCTATCACTTTACTTGACAGAAAGATATGAAATTAAAGAAGAGGTGCCATATTTGTAGATAGGTCAAAAACCTCATCAGTATTTATGCCACTGACATTTACGCAAGCAGAATGCTTCTCAGCCTTACTAAAGGCTCATGCATGCTCTCCATCCTGTCAGTGTCATCATGAACATTAGCCCAATGAAGAGAGCAAAATGCCTTACAGAAGGAAAGCAAAGTTCTCTAATGACCAAGAAACTGATAAGAAAGACCCATTCGTTGCTGCCAGGTATAGAGGTGTGATCTAAGTCAAAGAGCCTGGAACTGCTACAACAGAGGGAACAAAGTAAGCACAAATACTGTACTTGATGTCGATATAGAAAGAAAAGTCCGTCATGCTGCTACAAAAATTATCTCTGAAATATTTTGCAATGAACTGTCAACAAACAATACAATTTCTTAGTAATTCTTTAAGAAGACCTGTTAAAACTAAGAAGCTATTAAAACACTTTCTCCTTCCCAAACACAAGGCTCCTACTTGCTTCTGTTAAGAGAAATAAGGCAGATTGCTTCCATCTCTTGATTTCTTGCTTGTAGTGAAGCATTCAAGCACCCATAAATCCTTCATTCACTTCCTTCAGTTCCACAAATAAAAGAACAAAATGCAGAACTAATGTTTGTTACACATTCTGTTGAAATAGTTGAATGTTTAATTTTTACATGAAGACCTTTATCAAAATTAATTTTTAAAACAAGGTACAAAATTCCATTGCACATCAAGTAATCAGCAATATAATACAACAACTGCCTATATAATACATTAACTTCCTGCAAGCAATTAACGGCCATCAGGACGTAACATTTCAGCACACCAATACACCAAATCAACAACATAGTCAACAGGAACATATACAAAGAATAAATTTTCACTTTGCAGTTATTTGAAAGTGGACATAAAATGTGGTATTATCTAGGAGCCTATAAAGTGACTGCATAGAGTGCAAAACAAGAAAGTCATGTCCGTTATATATATTCTGGAGTGTTTTTAGTCAACAGACAGGAAATGCTGAGGGGATGAACTCATATAACATGTAAAATGACTAGTCAATTTTGCAGTTTTCTTACCTCTGTTATGACTTACAAAAACCCACTGCCAGCCTAATAAACTGTAGAAACTTCGAAGGAAAATTATTTTAAGACAGAATACCTACCGGTCTGGTTGTACCATATCCAGCAGCTCCTGCACTTGAAATTCCAGTTGAAGGTGGAGGCTGATTACGAACTGGAACAGATATTAGAGATCACTGACTTAGAACATATTTAAAAATCAACTTCTTTCTGTATTATAATTAGCACAAGGCATTTATCTGTATTACCTAAGTTATCTTTTCTTTGTGTTCCAGGACTTTTTTGTGCTTTGAAGCATGGAAAAAAATTAGATTACCTTTGTTAGATAAGCTACAAACAGGTATTACATGGCAATGGTACATTATCACTAATGGAAACAGGAACAAAAAGGCATTAGTGATTTTTTTTAAAGTTGTTACATATTAAAGTCTGTCCACGAGCTAAACTGTTAACTCTAGCACACTCTCATCCCATGGCACGCATGAAATAATTTGACCCTTCTAATTACAAATTAAGTCAAATCACCTCCAAGTCGTTGCAAGCTAAAGACGCCCACTTGTACAGGTACCCTGTGTTCTCAATTCTGCTAGAAGTTGTTTTCTTTTGTAGTATATTCTGCAAATATTTTAACAGCAGTCTTTAAAACAAAATGAACTTATTTAACATGCTGATTCAAAAAATCATGCGATCAGAAGAGTACATCTGTAATTCTACATGGTTCAGCAATCTACAGGGTCTACACCAACATTCCTGAACCTACTCTCTTTGTTTATGGAATAAATATATTACAGCACCAACCTCAACATTTACATGCTGATGCTAATGGCAACCTTGTATGCAACATTCAAGTTGTGAAGTGCAAGATACGAAAAAATTACCTTTACCTCAGACAAGTGCACAATTTCTAACAGGCAAAGAAGTTTAGGATTCTGGCTTGTGTTTCTGTTGCCTATTTCCCAGGAAGGTAGAATCACCATGTCAGTTACAGTAACTGGAAGGAATACTCTGTGGTACATAAGACACTTTGTTTATCAAATTGGCTTCCAGTTGTCAGACAACTCTGATTTCTTAGAACCAGTTAGAATGGGTTTCTGGGTATGGTTCTTGGTAATGCAACTTGTACCCTGAGCAAGCTGGCACCAATTTACCTTACTTTGAGCAGGAGGTTAGAGTGGATAACCACCAGAGGTCCCTTCCAACCTGAACTATTCTATGCATATAGTGATTTTGCCAATTTAGAAAAATGAACCAGCAATATAGCCAAAATTAACTGTAGTATACTGGAGGACACCTTGACTGTGACTATATTAGGACTTTCATTGCTGTTATCTATATTTGCTACAAAGGGACACATTTCTGAGGGGACAGGAAAAAAAACAAAACCATTACTCTGCTGGCAGTGCTAAAACAAGACCCATTCAGCACTATACGCACATACTCCAACTGGAATAATGCAAGAGAAATGCTTCTCATAAATGTATGTCATACATTTAGGTGTCAGAATCAAAATACCAACACTATGTTCTTTAGAAAGGGACAAAATATTAAAGTATAAGCTAAATTATTTAAATGGAAGTTCCTCTCCCAAAAATATATGAACATATGTAGTTCTTTATGAAAAATCAACTTTCTAGATTTTTTATTTAGTTACAGATATAGTATTTACTCTAGCAATCAGCTACAGCCTCCTCTGAGAGTCAGCTGTGAAAGCATTCTTCTTGATGAGTGCAGTCTAAGTTTGCACTTAATTTTTCATAAACGAAGACTGCCTTCTATAACAATTCACACAACCATCATCACTGAAAAACAGGAAGCAACTTGGCTGCCTGAAAACCATGTTAAATAAAAGAAGAAAGGTCCTACACAATAAATACCTTAATGAAATCACCTTCAGTATCACAAGGGCAATAATATTACTCAGATATTAAATTAGAAATCTGTTTCTAGAATACAAAAAATGTTATGTTACCTTCTACTTCTCTCCTAGCTACCCCAGGACTGGGAGGAGCTCCAAGACCTTTTCAGAGAAAGAAGAGAAGCTGTACATTGCATAAGAAAAGCAGTAGATTGAGAAAGTAAAACCAGAAAGAACACTGCCACAAGACAGCTTTATATAATTTAATAATGGCCTAGCTAGACTGTAGAGATAACTGTTTGTAGCAGCATGGGGAAACCAGGCTGATATGAATTAGAGATCAGCAAGAATGATCATGTTTAGAAATATGCTATTATTTCAATTTTACATTACAGTTGAAAGAGAATTTCATTTCTTCTGTATTCACTCACCACAAACTTTTGTAAATTCAGAATGATGTTAAATGCCAGTCTTTAAACTCTTCTAAAGCAGAACACATATCTATACTCACACACTTGAAAATAAACAGGTACATCAGTTATACCCTGCAATATTAAGTCTGCTTCCTGTAATCTAGAAGCATTTTATTTAGTATGTTTCTGCCAAGAGTATATTTGAATAAGCAATTTTATGGAAGAAATAAGTTTCCCACTTTATATAATGTATTGTATCCTACCGAATTTTATCATTAAGTTATCTCCAAGCAGCACTCTGTACTCGGGAAAGCTCTATCAGCTGGTGTGCAGTACATGTTACAGTTCAGATTGAGAGAAAGAAGATTTTCAATCATGCATAACCATGCTGAATTATTTTATTTCTGCAGTATGATCAAGCATGTACTGAGTCCATAAAACTGTATGGTAAAAACATGGCAGGACATAGCTAACACTAGACAGTACACAAGGAGAAATCCTTAAGGCATGCGCATAGGAAAAAGTAACAGTAATATCTGGCAACTCTGGAGTGGCTCAAGTATAGAGGAAGGAAAGGGAGCCAGTGTTCAAGAAGCCTACCTTAAAAGCAACTTTTGCTTTAGCGATGACACAGCCTCACGCTTTCTCATCATGTGCCAATGTGTTGTATCTGCTCAGGAGTTGTCTATGATCTGGAAAGAGTGCTGTGAATTTTGTCAGATATGGGTGGAGGCGTCACTCAGAGTAGGAAGAGTGAAGGTTGCAGATGAGGCTGGTATGTTATTATCTCCAGAGATGTCAGATCTCTGGTTTTGCTGAACATCTGGTTCAAAGGTGTTAAATACTAGCATATGTTATATATTCAGGGTGAGTTCCAGGCTCTGACAATTAACATTATATTTCCATTGCAAAAGTTTCTGACACTGAACTTCTCTGTGAGAGAAGCAGCACTGAGGAGGGATGAACAGAGAGTGTTTGTGAGGAGGGGGCACAGGATGAGTACACTGCCTGAGAACGTTTCATTGCTTTCAGGTACTAGCTCTGCCCTCCTCCCATGCAACCCAGAGGAACCCTGTCGAGAAAAGAAAGTGGTAACCCATAGGCTAGGAGAATCCTACCTGCTAAGGAGGAAAACAGAGGTGGAGAACAGCCCAACAGAGTACAGGACCCTCCTCTGAGCCCTCTGTGGTTACAGAGACAAAGCTAACTGTTCATCTCAGAGTCTTAATGGAAACGGACACAATATAACCTCTCCAAGAGCAGAGAACTAGCCTGTTCATTTCACAGATTTTCTGCACTTTGCCCTCTCAAAGCTCAACTCAGCCCATACTTCGAACAGGTATTTTTAAGATGTTCTTGTTAAGCAAATCTTGTTTTATACAAGGAGAAGGAAGGCAGAGAACCTCTTTGACCATAGCATACAGATATGTTCCTATGTTGGTGCACCACACAGAGGAAGACTTCTGTTCATGTGGATTTTAAAAGGTTTTGCAAATTTAAAAATATTCATTATAACAGAGAGAAAGGGCATAAAGGCCAAATTTTACTTACTAATAATACTCTTCCCCAGTGATAAAGCAAAATTATGGTGCTGTGATAATGTTATCACAATTGGCATTATAGGAAGATTTTAATCTCAAGGACAGTGAAAAATGTACATGTGAACATAAAACACATTTTTGGGTATAATTTTAAACTGTTGCTGTAGTCTGTAAATAGATTGAAATCTCTATTGCAGTTTGAAACAGGATTTTGCAAGTAAAGATACCACATACTTGTTTTAAATAGTATTTTAAGGAAAGGAGTTGGATTTGTACAGAAACAACCTGTAACTTTTGCCCTGACATCTTTTAGATAGAACTGCATGTTTTGCAAAGATTACATTTACACATTAGCTTAGTGGAAAGCAACCCTAATTTCTAATAAGATAAAATGTGCATAAATGCACACATCTGTGTGTGTATATGTTTTTATGTATGTGTATATATGTATATATGAAATCTACGTCATTTACCTACATTTGAACAAAGCATTTACTCTTTTAGCATTAAGGCTTCTTGTTTTCTCCAAGCTACAGGGGAAAAAATAAGATGTTGAATGTTTCTTGCAAGGATAAGTTTAATGTGTGTCTATAAATATCAGTGTATACTACTAAGTGCGTGCTGCTTCAATGCATAGCTTAACATTTTCATTTCTTTTAATGTCAACTTTACTACTGTATCTTCTAAGTCTATTTTATTTATTTGTAGGATAATCACAGTGAAAATGTAATGCATTTTACACAAATTATTGCATATACTGAAAATACTGTGCATTCTCTCAATCATAACCCAATCTTAACCCCACTTTAAAAGTTTAAACCAATGACAAACCACAACTCTAAGCCTTTTCTGCATTAATCAGGAGAAGTCTGACTAACATTATTAAAGGAGAAAAAAATCTAAACAAATGTTATTATTTAACTTCAAGTAATTGACAATTAGCAGCCTTTATAATTTTTAATGTTCTGTAAGAATTTACTCTGTAATGTATTAAAAATATCTTGGGTAAACAGAGTGCAACATTTTCGTTTTTAACTATGAACAACTGAGAGTTTATTAAATCCTCAGTGGAAATATTTCAGATTAGCAGGTGAAAAGTCTATACTTTGCAAACCCCTGCAATGAGTATATAGCCTTGTTTCCTTGAATTCTAAGTTACTTCTGATATAAAGTACGACCAAACTCTAAAAAAAAAAAAAAACAAAAAAAAAAAAAAAAACACCACACTCCAACTTAGATGCCCAAATCCTGCTCCCATCTTCAAAGCGTACTGAGCACCAGAAGAAATGTTATGGGCATTGAAAGGAGTGAAGCAATCAGAAAAAAAAGTTTAAAGCACATGAGAAAAAAACTGTAACATGTAAAATGCACAACATTTTAAAGACATGATCAATGTCACTTTGCATGTGCTACAGAAGTCTAGAAACAAAGTTGATACACTTATACAGTACACAGGGATATTTTCACACTGCTTTAGGAGCCTTCCTTCTAGGTAAGAGAAACAGATGCCATTTCCCCAAGCACAGTAACACACTATGACATTTATATAGACTCCCATGCTAGCTTACTCAGAGCTGAGCTCTGGTACCACTTAAAAGCAAAGCATTATGCCTTATAAATGTATGCCATGAGTGGAAAATGAAGAGGAAAGAAAAAGCAGGATGAGCTTTAGATCACAATAATATATATACAAAAATACTACAATCTTTTAAAAGATTGCATTTATGCAAGTTACAATCCTTTATGGAAAGCTATGTTGGTAAAGAGGGTAAAAAAAGAAGGCTAGTCTTTGCACAATTGAGACAAACTAGGGAACCAGGAATGTGTCAGTGCACATAGAACTATAAAGGACTGAAAAAGTAAGATGAATTAAATCTCACATATGTTGCATGTTATGTATAAACTGTCCATTTTCTAAAACTCAAGCATTTTAACTAATTCGAAATATTATGCCTTTGGCATAATAACCTCCTCCCCTCTCCACCTGACAACTGAATAAGTCAGCTGACATTTATATAATATGTAAAATAGTTTACTTATTTTCTGAGATTTCTCAAAACTTTTGAATTATTTTCTCAAAAACCCCTCCTTCCCACCGAGTGGCAGAGCTTGAAAAGCCATTAAGAAAGTATTTCAGAGCCACCAATTCTCATTCTATCCCATGTATTAATGAGCTGATTTAAGTCCAAGCAGGACAGCTTAACTATGAAGCATGTGACAAAGAAGGACAAAAATTAGTTTGAGAAGAAGCACTTCTGAGAACGTGCAAGCTGTTATTACATGCAAAACCAGATCAAGCTGGAAAAAACCAAAACTAGACTGAAGGGCTGATAAGGCCCTCAGCATTATCAAAAGGGAAGGAATTAGGGGAGAATGATTTCAGGATTTTGTTACTTTGTAAAGATCTGGGGCTCTCGAGTGCCTTCAAAATAATTGAATAAATTTGTGTTTCTGAAGTACACGCTAGTTCCGAGAACCATGGAGGATTTTTCATGTCTCTAGGAAGGACTTAGGAGAACATTTCAGACTTGGAAACAGAAAATAAACTACCCATATGTCAGTGTTCAGCTTAGAAACAAATACAGCTCAGTGATTTGGAGCTCTCTGCTGACTGGTGATCATCCGGGGGAAACTGGGCCAGACCAGCAGTAGTTTCAGCTTGAACAAATAATTCATGGATAATCACTGCAAGTAGCTACAATCACAGTCCATTTTACAACGCTCCTTGTCATGGACTGTGAAGAAGAAAGCTAGCCTTTTCACAACTAAAGACAAATTTCTGCTTTCACAGGAAAGTTAGCTGGGTATATTTTGACCAGCACAAAGTAATAAAAACCTGTAACAACTTTAATCTTTCTGCCTATAATGTACCAACTTCTAGAGAAATATTTTTTCACTAGAAACTCAAATGTAATTCAGAGAGGGATACAAATTCTGAGAAAGAAGTTACATTGACATTCAAAAATTACTCATTTTCATAGCTTCGGACATCATCATATTAAGTATTGTCACAACAGACCACCACAGTAGTTTTGCTATGTAGTCATATTCGAAAACAATTAAAATCGTTACCTCCAAATTCTTTTCTAGCAGGTGCAGGACTCCTACCGCCTTACAGTATTTAAGAAATGAATGCAGCAATAATGAAAAATATCAGTACAGTAAGAGGGAAGAAAAAGAATGAGAAAGTTAAAAATGACAAGAGTCAGTTTGCTGTTAACTATGTTGCCCATATGCTTCTGAACATCCAGTTTCTCTTAGTGCTCAATTGTTTACGTTTTTCAGATGATTCAGATGAACTCTACATTAAAAGCTTGGACATGATAAAATGCATACATACTGATGTCAAAAACTAAAGCAATATAAATCAATGAATGCACAAGATTACTTGTCTTTTATGTTAAAAATGAAGATGCTATAAAAATGAAAATTTTGAGTAAACACTGCTGTAGGAAGCCCACATTTTTAAACTGGGAAAATAAGTTTATAAAAAATTTTATAACTTATTCACTAAGCAAAGACAGTAATATGTAAATGGTAATGAAAAATGCTGTTATTTCCCATGCTGTTATTGCTATTAAATGTACCAACTGAACATTTTAGTGAAAAAAATGGTATGTTCCACTGAGCCCCAAACCAACAATATAATGTGTAGTTTGGGTGTGGACTTCAAAGTTCTTCTCACAGACTTGAAACAAAATATTCCTGACCACCTGGTATATGTCACCACGTTACCTGATGGTGGAGGCGGCCTCTGTGGTGGAGCTGGGCGTGCAGGAGGAGCAACAGGGCGAGGTGGTGGAGGACGCTTAGGCTCCAAGCTCTGAGAAGACTCTTTCTGCTGGGTACCAAGCTGAGATTCAGCTGAAGAACATGACAGAAAACAATACAAAATGTAATCACCTGCACATTATAATCACAGTAAAGCTTTTCTAATAGCAAGCTCTTTTCACAGAGAGGACAGTCAATCCCCAACCTGGGAAACAATGATACAGAAGTTGTCGAGAGAGGGAAAACAAGAGGAATAAACCAGTGGTGAAAAGATTTCATAAACCAATATTTTTGTCTCATATGCTTTTTGTTCTTCATGGAATCCTGAACATTCTTACAAATTGCAGAGTTCCAAATTTTGATTTTGACCCTTTTCTGTGAACTAAGTGCTCTGTGGAAAAAAAAAAGTTACAAGGGAAAATCTGAAGGCATTTTAGCAGTGTTTGTAAAGTTACTCCAAATTACATTGAAATAAACTGTTCCAGAAGCCATTCAAAACACTGTAATTCTAAATGTCCACTTTGTCATTAAAATAAAGTCGAGTTTAATCATTATGCACCCAATTTACAAATCTACTGATTACAATTTCCATATTACAGCTGATAAGGGCATTAATTGAAATCAGCTGTACTTGAAGAATATGACTAAAGTGAAGTAAGACTATACTGACACATTGCAGCAGAAGTTATGCACAGAGATTTCAAACTAATCAACTTAGCCTATTAATCACATAACTTCTTGAGATGTCTCTTTCATGATGAAATGCTAAAGAACCAGAGCAAGTTAGGCCGTTTGCAGCAGCATAGATCAGTGGACAGTGTACTAAATAAGATTCAGGAAACAAAGCTCTTCCAACTGCCCATTAGGAAAACCAAAACACAAAGAATGAGGTGATTCGCCCAGGCTACTTATGTATAATATGCTGGATAATTACAAGAATTGCCTGTTCTATTAATCTAAAAGCTCTATTAAAAATAATCAATAAGCTAGTGTTCTACCACTGGGCCATGCAGCTGCCAGATTGTATAGTAGCAATTACTAGAGACAGAGCAATGTAATACACACTGTGTGTGGCAACAGGTGGTCCTGGAGTTTTTGTTGGTGCTCGGCTCGGTCTCACTGGAAGTGTAGGTCCATCTGACAGTGTAGGGGATTGACAGGGACTGGAACGTGGTGAAGAGCTTGGGGAGGTTCCAAGACCGGAGCTTGAAGTTGGCTGTAGATGCTGAGGAAGGATTTCTTCTACTTCAGCACTATAGTCATCAATGTCTCCTAAATAATAAACCCCACCCCAAAAAAGAAAAAGGATATAAAATAAAGGGAACAATAGTTACTTATTTTAAAAGTGCGAAAACTATAACGTGATTCTGGACATGAGATTTTCTGCAAAGAGCCCTCAAGTTCCAAGGAATTAGCTCAACAACCAAAGTATGATTCTTGCATCATAAAATTACACATGAAGAATGCCTATGTATTCAAACCAGTTGAAAATACTCCAAATGCACAATATATATTATAGATATACAGATCCTCAGGGCAGTGAGGAGGGCACACAGCAAACTCACTACCCTGGACTTTAGGAGAGTGGACTTTGGCCTCTTCAGGGACCTGCTTGGAGGAGTCCCATGGGATAAAGCCCTGGAGGGAAGAGGGGCCCAAGAAAGCTGGCTAATATTCAAGGATCACTTCCTTCAGGCTCAGGGGCGATGCATCCCAACAAAGAGGAAGGCAGGCAAAAATGCCAGGAGTCCTGCATGGATGAACAAGGAAGTCCTGAGCAAACTCAAACAAA
>VZTO01026119.1:0-18813 GCA_013400615.1 Syrrhaptes paradoxus
AAAAAAAACATGTCCATGAAATATACGTGTGTGCATATGTGCATAAAGCCTATTCTGTTGTTAGCAAGTGTCTCATCTCAGAGAATGAGACAGAAAAGGCTCTTGACAATATTATCCTGTTGCTTGTGTTAGTTTATGCATTAATTATGCCCTAGTCATAAGCCAGTCAGCCCAGGTTGGCAGCTACCACTGCTTTATTGCTAGTGCTCGGGAAAGAAAGGAAGACCATGATGGCCCTAACTCAGACATCATCACCTAGGGTTCTTTTGAGGCACCGAAAACTGATGTTGGAAATGTTTGTTTGCTTCCCTGAATTCAGCAGTAGAACTTCACTTGCTACTTATGTCTACATGTACTGCATGAATTCAGAATATGACCCTGAGGGATCTTTTTGAAGACCTACAAAATAAAGCTTGTTTTCTCCTTGCTTGCCTTGTTTCGAAGAAGCATGCATCACCTAAGAGGTTAACAAGGATAAGCCTAAAATTGGATTTTTGTTTTTCAGTTGCTGAATATTACCCAGTTTATACTTCTGTAATTATAATTCAATCACTTGCATTTTTTTTCTATTTCTTTTACCATAACTTGGTTTATTATGCTGCCTGTTATCATTTACTACTTATAGAACAAATGAAAAATACATTGAGTATTTTATAAATCAAGATTGTGTGAAAACATTTTCCTTTTAATTCTCAACTGTGTTTTGGACAGGACTTCATAGATTACATAGTAAATAGAGTGAACATGGGTGGGTGATTTTATCCAGTTAATTTCCTGTTGTCTTAATAAATTACAGGATTATTTGAACAATACTTGAATGTACTCAAGACAGATTGATGAACACATTAAAAGTGAATGAAATGTTTATGTTGTTAGAGTTAAAGGGAGATAAGGACAATCTTCCTTGGAAAGGATTTGATTGTTTCTGATGGATGATATCTACATGTATAAGGAGATGCTCTGTTAGCTGATCTCATGTTTCATTTCTATTTCACAATCTATGAATGACAGTGCGGAAAAATGCTGTAGGTGTAAAACTGGAGCTTGATCTATGTTCAAGCAAACTCCTCAGTTAAGCCACCACATTAATTATGCTGCTCTTATTCCCCAGCAGTTCCACTGAAGTGGGTTAAAGCTTGCAGATTTACTGAGGTAGAAGAGAGCATACGCTTTTATCCATATAATTTTTTTTTCATAAAAATAAACTCTCTCCAGGTCATAAAATCCACAGCAGTTTTATTAATCTTGAACCAACTGTGAAAAAAAGCAAGTGGTATTGTTTCTGGCACTTCTGCCCACAAACAGTATTCTAGCTTTTTGTTGCTGTTAAGTTTATTGCTATATTTTCCTCCAGAGAGATGTATTGTATGTGAGTCACCATGTCAGGTTTGTTTAGTGGTCCCCATGACTGCAATTTATGAATTTATTAGTCTTGTAGGATAAAGCTGAAGGATATTAGCACAGGGGAGTATCAGTGTGTCCAGCCTGCAGACACTTCTCAACTACACAGTTACTCCTCCTGTGACGTTGAGGTGGGCACCTGCCCAGTGTCTGGGCTCTGTAAAATCTTGCTGCTGAAGAGCACTTCTGCCAAGGGACTGGTTCTGCAGTCTCTTATTCTGCCGTTAGAGATGTGCTGCTTCCAGAGCTTACAGCAGAGATACAGAGTAGATCCCAATAACGGCGAGGTCTCCTTTGCTAAAGGAAAGGGGAATTGATTTACATGCTCCCTATTCCTCTTTGAAGTGTTGGAAAATTTGCGTTTGGCAGTACTTTTGAGACACACGGACTTCTCAATAAGAAAATACAAAATTATTTGCCTCTGTGAGTGTAAATCTATATCTTCCTTTTTTTGCGTGTTTTCCCTTAATGAGAGTACCTGGAGCATAGTACCTGCCTATAAACCGGTGATTAAGCTAAGGTTATAGTCACCTTAGACAGATGATAAGGTGTAAATGTCTTACAGATTTAATAGGCCTAGAAATCATTGGTGTTTTGTGATGGTAGAAGATAGATGAACTATTATTGAAATGGTTCCTTCAGGCAATATAAACTATTTTGGTTGAACCGTAATAATTCTTGTCAATCATTAGTTGAAAAAAGATGAGTAGAGAACACCTGACATCAACTTTCACACCTGTCTCACTGTGGAAATAATTCACTAATTAGCATAAATTGAGGTATTTGCAGCTAGGATGCTGTTTCCATTTAGAATCAGTGGGCTACATTTATATTGTAAATGTGAATGAGATGATAAAATCTGACTTTCTTTGCTTTGCTGTCCTATTTTTTCTCTAATTTATAACAGCTCCACTGAAATTGAGAATGTTGGACTTATTTTACACAGGTACAGTTTGCCTAAAACCACATTAAAAGAACTGAAGGTATTACACACTCTTCCCAGAGAACAGTAATTATTAAATATTTAGGCCCAAATTTTAAATATATTTTAGTAAATATTGTGAATATCAAGGTTGACTGTGTCCCACTGATCCTTACAAGCTGTGAAAAGAGATGTCATATGGACATGATGGAGACAATTCAGTATCCAGGATACAGAAGTTTTCCAGGCTTTCCCTGGTCCTTGGTCATTTTCCCCGGTCCGAGGGCTGTAAGATGGAAATCTTTGTATACTATGACAGTCATTGGTAGCTTTTTTCGCATCAATGTGCAACTGAGTGTAAAAAAACCCAAACCAGTAAACAAAACACCAAAAAAATAACCCCAAACCCCACAGCATTTTGGGATCCAGGCACCATTACCATGGTTTGACTACAGCAGAAGTCCAAAATTAGTGTAAGAATAGTTCAAACATGCTGTTAACATTATGCAAGTTGGTTCTCAGGCATAAAGCCCCAATTTATTAATCTTTTAATTGAGTAGGATTTGGAATCATGAGTGTGTGAATCTTGAGTTCATGCCCGAGGGTGAGGCAGCCTGAGTGCGATGACTATTGCATTGGCTTTCCGGGTAGGAAGGACTTACATCCAGGTTAGCTGCTGTCCTTACCACGTGTTTTCATCTGGGCATCTCTGCAGCACAAAACCTTTCTGTTACCAACACTTTTTCCCCCAGTATTATGGATGACTGGGATTGTTTTTCCATATGTCATCAACACATGGACCATACTGACTAAAGATACAGAGCTCGCATGTGTAGATGTGAAACGGAGCTTTTTTATCCAGCAGCCAGTGCTTTTCCTGGAATTAAAAAGGTAGTGCTCAAAGGGCTTAACTCTGCCAACTTCAGATGCTATCTCGTATGAATTAAATCAATAAAGTGATTATTAAATCACTTTAATAAAGATGATGAGTCTGGTTAAAGCTGCAGTCACTTTGGGTCACACCAGCACAGATAACATTCAGCTTCCTTTAAATGAAAACTGGATTTAAAATTTTTAGCAATTACTGGGGCTTTGGAGGGGAAGCCCTAGCCGTGGATGAAGAAATAAGGGAAGTATGATCTTGTATGTACTATTCTGGAGTGAAATTCTGAGTGATGCTGAATGACTATTGGATTCAAAGGCACTTTTTATTGAAGGTTTCAGGATGATTATTTTGTAAAAAAAGGGAGAAAATTTCCTCCTGAGAAAAGTCCTGAATTAGAAGCAAAGCACATAATAGACTGAAGATGGACACCGTGTTCTTTCACACTACACAATTATCTTGACTAAATCCTTGCAACAAATTACCTTAGGTTTTATAATTCTCCTGAGATCTGACCTATAGACAGTGCAGCTGTTTGCAATAGATAAAATTGGAAGGTTAATAGCAATTTAAAACATGAAAATACTAAACAAATAAAACACCCCTGTTGTACTTATTTTTTATTTTATGCCTCTTTAATAGTTTTAGCTTTATTTGTTTAGTTTTAAGATTCAGGGTGCAATAGAATGTAAAGAGGAAAAATACTGAACACTCGCTCAAGGAAAACCTGTCATTTTGGGCCAAATGACAGCTAGGGATTTTGGTGCCACATTAAGTCTGAGAATTAACTGGGATTTACAACAGATGCAAAGGCTGGTAGTTTGATCACTAGGGAAATAATTAATTGACATTTATATGATTACATTTCAGCTAAATCAAAGCAACTATTTAGTCTGTCTTCAAACTTGGAATGACGTTGATGCATTGTGTTGCGTTTGTTTCCCTTTGGAAACATATTTTTAGCAATTAATAAGCTTTTGAAATCTCGTTTCTCCCATCCCTAAATACTGTGCCAGAAATTGTGCTGCTTCAGTGAGCATGGCAAACTGTCATCTGGGGAAAGCAAACTTAGAACTTGAGTTTCCTAAGTGACATGTGGAATGAGTTTTCAAAAGAAAACTTTGCAAGGTTTCCACCAATTTCCCACTTCCGGATGGCTAAAAACATTTGAATTAGCTACTTGTTAAAACTTGTGCTTATTTACACAAAATGCATGTTTATGTGAGGTAATTGCAGAATTCTGGCTGATTCTTCAAATGCCTAAATACTGTAATTGGTTTGGGTGTAGGTGGTCAGTACTTGCCCTGTGCAGTAGCTGGGGTTTCTCATCATACAGGCTACTGGCTCTTTTAGTGATTACAAAAGAAATGGAGATAACAAAAGAAAGGGAATCTTTCTGCCAAACAGCAGTTGTGCCATAATTCTCCTAGAAAGCCCTGCTAAACATTTGTCAGGATTTCTTTCTTCACTTAAATGGACAATGACATTCTTCAGAGACTGAAATTAAGACCAGATGGGTGTTCTCATCAGTCGTTTTTTTCTGGAGTGAAGGAGTATGTAGTCAATCAATTCTTCAACTGCACTTTTCTTCCTCATTTTCAAGCAGTTTCAATAGGCAAAAGCTCTTTTAATATCTGGCATACATACTTCTTTCTTTCCTCCTTTTCCCATGGATGAAATCTGTTAGTTATTATTTGTTTTAAATTTGATCTCCTTGGCTTGTTGTTTTTACTGTTGAAACAACAATGGGTGTGTGATGGCTTGTAAAACCTCCTGGGGGGCTCCACAGCTGGAGAAGCTTTGAGCAGGCGCACAGCTGTGCTCGCAGAAGGCATCCCTATGACATGAAAATGCCACAGAAGGCTTCAGAGCAGCTTTTTGCTTACAGCAGCTTTGCTCCAGTTGTAGAGCGCACAAGTCTCAATGTGCTGCTTGTTACGACCGTGTCAGGAATAGATGAAGAGTGGTCGAATGGGTGGGTGTGTGAAACTTCTAGATTACGGAACAAGAGCTATTGAGTAAGAGAGTCTCATACAACCTCGCATCTTCTGGCCTGTTTCTCTTCTCAGTCATTGAAAAACCACTCTCCTACACCAGCTTGGTGTATTGAGGCAATTGTTAACAGTGCCTTAGGAGGGAATATCTCCAAGTTCTGTTTGATCACAAAATAAGTTTTTATTAGAAAATAGTAACACAGTTTTTCATGGACAGCGCGGGTCATGTTTGGGTTTCAGTTTCTGATGCTCCCCTCTCCCCCTAACATGTTTTTTTTACCAAGAATTTTGGATTTTCTTCATGTGTAATGTGTCTGTTATCTCAAAGAGCCTACCTGTCTTTTCTGAAGCCTGTCTTGCCTTGGAAGGACTTGGACTAATGTAATAGTGAAAGTGGACCAATGTTTGTTCAAACTCAGATGATAATTCTGACTGCAGTAGTGACAGGCTTTGGTGTGACAGCTGAAACATGAACCTAATGCAGCAGAGATCTTGGAGATTCACCCTGCCTGACTCTGAGCTGACTTGGGCTACTGGGGTGTAGCTGGTGTGAAATGATGTGCTGTAGTTCACATACGAGATTGGCAGGTTGTACGAAATTATGTTTTTGGTGTTTGAGAGTTCATAGCTATTGAGAATCTCTGGATTCTCTTTGAACACAGGAATAGATGGGTTTTTTTTAAGGTAAACTTTTACACAGTGCTGCACCTATCTAAAGAGAGATGAGTGAGCCTTGTAATAGTGGAACACACTTGTGTGATATCATATACTTTGATATCAAAGCTAGATCCCAGCCTTAAGCTTGATCCCAGCCTCGGTTTGTTTCCTCTGACATGTTCAGACTGCAGAGAAGGTAAACCCTTGCCAGAGCTCCAGCTGAGCTCAACCCTTGCAGTGAGTCATTTACTTTATCTGGCCCGAGGTTTTGGGACCACAGTTTTTGTGAGCTTCAAACTGTATTCTCTAAAAGCACATAAATTTCATCTGAAGTTTTTCAGCAGACTTCCTAAATCACCTCTTCGCCTGCAGAGTCCCATTTATCCTCTGGCACTGTCTGACTGCAGGTCTGTGGCTGGGTGGGCTGCAACTTCTGAGGTTTCGAATAGCACGGGGTAACTGTCTGGAGACATTGCTTGGTATAGTCTACAATGTTCCTTCTGAAACATCTTGTAGGGAGGTGGAATTAGGAGATGAACCAGTATTTCAGAGACGCCATCTGTATTATGAAGGCAATCCCCAATAACAAATCTTGTATATATTGATTCCTATTGAAACGACTGAAATACAAACAGCCCAACACCCTGTGCAGCCAGGAGCCATCAGTTAAAAGCTAGTGCAAAAGCTTGTGTTTATGAGCTCAAACCAGAGCACTTAAATAACTGCTTTAAATTTTAGCTGTTAGCAGGATGAAAAAGCTTACATTTTTGTTGTTTTTTTCTTGGGTTTAATTTTCATCATATTTATGCAACTTGGCTCAGAATAGGCTCCCTATTTTAGAAAGCTTTATTTGAGCAATGAGGGGTTTGTCCTGTACAGGTAGAAAATGAACAGTGGACACTCCTCCATGTACTTTCACTCCAGTTATCTTGTGTACAAAAATTGCAAGTCTGAAATTAAACTGACCTCTATCATCAGCATTGCTGCAGCTTTATGATGCAGAAATAAATGAAAATAAAGAGGATTGAATGCAAACAAAGAAGTGGTAGGTGAAAAGAAATATTTTTAGTACATGTGTTCTGTTTAGTTATGCCACACACTAACCTGGGATTTTGTGGTATTTCTGTGTAGTTCATGGCTGTTAAACAAAAAGCTGATTAAACAAAGAAAAAAACCTGAGCTATTGGTAGAACAATAAAGGAGTGAATAATGACTGAGTCAGAATGGGAGTTGTACAGTCAGAGGATTGATGTTTGTGAATGACCACCTACCACATGCAGTTTATGTGAGAGCTGCTGTTGGAAGAGGAGGTGCCAGGAGAAAGCTGGGACATGGACCGAAAGCAGTGCTGTGTTCACTGGGGAGTTTGGAGAGCAGAGGAAGCTGGGTGGTCTCCCTGGTGTTCATGCTGACACCTCTGTGTGGGTATCCTTCTCCAGGAGCTTCAGGGTGTGTGTCTCAGCTTGAGCAGCTGCACACTGTTTGCTCCCCATCGGACGTTTGTGACCAGTGGTGCCTGTTGTCACCATCCTCCACCCTGTGGTTTTGGTCTGAGCTCCTGCTCTGCACACAGAGGGGGGTCAAGTCCATGGGGCCACTGATGCTCGGATGCTGCTGTACTCAGCTGCTGATGAATTCGCTTTGCTGTTGGGGATGGATGAGATCCATAATGTCTTTCATGTAGTGGAGAAACCAACTAGAACATATTCTAGCAAGATTTGAGGTCTCTTCAGCACAGTGTATTGTCTGCTTCAGTGAGAAAAACTCATTTTTATTCATGGTTTACTGAATCACGAAGTAAGTATTTTTATTTTTTTACATTTAGGAGATTTTTTTGTTCTTGGAGTTGTTTGTAAGAATAGTGACATGTGAAAGACAGTATGTTCAAAATACTTGTGATCCCTTGAAGAACTTAAGTTATGATAATCAGCTGTCAGGCAAAATTTAATTTGGGAGATAATGGTATATAATTAAAATACAGTACTAGTGGGGATTGACCTCTTCATATATTATTACTCATGTAGAATTTAGTAAATTAGAAGGTTAAAATGTACTGCTACCCTTTTCCCTGTGAAATTAAAATCTGACCTACTTTTTTTTGTTTTTAAAAAGGGTATTTTCATTACATGCTAAAAAAGGCTAGTTATGAATGAAAATTAAAAATATCTTTGATCCAAACTAGATTTAAGATTTAGTAATTTCTTATAAATACTGAAATCTATATTAATACTTGCAACAGAAAGAAAATATTCATTTGAACAAAAAATGGCTTTTGCTTGTGTTTAAAATGAGAAAAAAGGTCTAAAGAAAAGAGACGGATAATTTTTTTAATCAGTTTTTAAACAAAGAAAATTGATATGTCATTCAGTCAGTATCCTTAAATATATTTTGGATCAAAAAAACAAGCATTGCAGCAACATAAACTTGCAACACTGTTTCCTAAGTGATAGGATCTGTACATGATGCTTCATTCAAAATGTAAGGGGCGCAGTTTACTTGCAGGGGAAAAAAAAGCTAGTTCATTAAGAAGGGCCATCTTGTCACAGATGACATTAATTAGCTCTGACACAGTTTCCAGAAGAGCAGTAAGAAAGAGTAGTTCACAAAAATCAGAGCATGCACTGGACTTAATTATTTCCTTTCTGCCATTTGGTGTTGGCAGCTCTTCAAATTAGAGCAGACCCCTGGCATGCACCGAGTCCAGCCTCTTTCCTTCCAGCTGTGCATCCTCCCGGCTTGTTGACCTGAGGATGGACTCTGGGTATTGTGCTCTTCCAACACAGAGATTTGAAGGAAAGTTTCATTGATTGTCTTATTGCCTGATCCATGTCAAGGCTGCGGGAAGTTTTTTTAAGGGTGGGGGCATGTCTCAAAGTAGGGCAAGGTAACCACAGCCTCTGCTGTAACGGGCACTCTGGAGCTGGTTGGGGTGGGCTGGGGACACCTGGCATGTCTGTTGGGTCAGCGTGGCCCCCGCTGCTCCTGTGTTTCTTCTGGGAAAATGGTGTTTGAAATAGCACTTCTTTTAACAAACTGCTTAGGTGGGTAGTAATAAGAAATTCCAAAATATATTTGAAAATACAAATTCCTTACCCTTTCACTGCAACTTCTTTCTGAGCTATAATGAGCATTACCTGAAGCCTTGATATTCTTAAATCCACTAACTATTCAACTCCAAACTCATATCACGGTCAGTGCAACGTAGAAGTTCAGTGTAATAAACACTGGTGTATTTACTGATTGTTTTCTGATGACTGGAACCTCTGCTCTGATACTGAGAGTCCTCTGAGACATTCTTTTTTTATAATTAAGTTTTTATTTCTCTTTTTGTTTATTTTACAATTTGGCATTTTCCCTTCTCAGTTCTATCTCCAGATTCTCAGAATTTCCCTTTCAGGAATTGTTCTTCCTGTTCACTCACTTCCTTCAGTAATTGCACTGGCAAAGGCATTGTAGATTTAGTTCCAGTATCTTCTATAAATGCATCACATTTCTAAACATTCGGTTATTAGGAGGAGAGAAGGCTATAGGTCACAGTATCCTTAATGTTTTAGTAATTCAATTTGAATTTTATAACAATAATTACAAACCTGTATTTTGAATAGCCAGTAAAACCAGAATACATCTGCACAAACCTGTCGACGTCAGGTTCCTTTAATGTGAGCTCAGACTTTTGGGAGTTGTTTCTAGATGAGAACAGTGGAATGGGATTCTGCATATCTGAGCTCTGTTCCACACTCTGCCGCTGGCAAACAAATTATCTTGGATCGACCATTTTAGGCATTATATAAATGGAATTTTTTTCAACAGCATCAAGAAAAACTTAGAGCTTTTAAAAGGCTCGTCTGACACTAAATGAGCTTGGAAGAACCCAGTAAAAAGATAAAGTAGCAAATGTAAAACAAGATCACAGCTGTATTTGCTTTTTGTTTTTTTAATTAAAGCAATGGGTTTATTTCTTTTGGGTACAGAACTTGAACAAGCTATTAGAGCAAGGAGAATTTCACCTTAGCTTTACTTTATTACTGTTTTTTAAAAAATCAAAAAGTTTGAACAGGGCACTAGCATCAGATTGCATCTGGAATATGCTTCCTAGTAATTCTGTAAGTGAAGATGATAATCTATAAAAAAGCAAAAAAAAAACATTCCTTGAATTTGGGTATATTAGATTAGGCTTTGCCAGTTATCAAAGAAACAAAAGGCAAACCTTGTGACTCAAGCTGGTATCTAAGCTAAGGACAGCTAGGTCATGAAATAAATCATCCAGACTGATATTCTAAGATTTCCATTTTCCCTCTAAGCCGCTCACACGTCTTTGGAGAGATGTACGCTGCCTCGGTCTTTGGGAAGTTAATGCAATGGAATGTTCATGTCGGGCATGGAAGAGGTGTGTTTGAGCTGTGTCGTTTACAAGCGCACTCACGAAGATGACAAATCTTTGCATCTTAAGTTTCACTTGTCTCTGTCCTGCCTGTATACTCTGATCATGGGATTGGGGATTGCTCCAGCCTGAAGAGGAGTTTATGGGAGCTGTTAACAACAAAGTGTATTAATATGTGTGAAGTTGGAAATGCAAAGTATTTTAGAATTTTTTTCTACATATAGTCAAGTTGTCATTCACTCATTATTCCACTGAAGAATGTTTGCTTTTAATGTTGTTTTCTCTCTGTTGTTCCACCTGCGGTTTCCTAAAACTGCTTAAATCTCCCTCAGAACTATAGACATTTAAAAACCTGGCTGCAAAACAGACACAGTTCAGTAGGAACTAGGCTGTGCCTAATAGTTTCCTTTCTATGTAAAGTTCTTTATTTGTTGCTGTCTTGTGGTACAGGCTATGTCTTTCTTGACTTATAAGAACAGATGATTAAGAGTTAACAATTAAATCTCAGGTATAATCCCTTGGGAATTAGGTTTAACTTTATTGAAATTCTCCTTGGAAGTTCTGAAAATGTTTTTCTAAAATTTCTATTTTTTTCCAAATTTGGTTCCCTAAATTATGTTAGCTTTAAAAAAAATAAGTTTTTTAAAAGATGTTTAGTTCATACCTATATGCTTGTAATTATGAAAGAAATATTGCTAACATTCACAGATAAGCAGTTACCAAGTTATCTAGGTGATGTTTTTAAAAAATGCATTCTTACTATACGAAGAAATATTTGTATTAGTCTAATGGTATTTGAAATTAATCAATACATTAGAGACTGTTAAAATAGGTAGGTGGAACGTAATGTCAAACTTTAAATTTAAATGTAATCCATGAAGCGATAAATACATCACTAATTAGCATTAATGTAACATGATTACAAAATAAACATTTGATTAGTATATTTAAATTTTAGCATAATAAACTGCTGAACTAATTAGTAAATAGAGTGCTGTTAATGCCAACCTTTAGACGAGACATTTGTGCGTTGTATATAGGGAAGCTGTTCACAGTTAAAGCACAAAACAAACCCCATCCTTACCAGTGGATATGGAAGTTAAATAGTTTAGTAAATAAACAAGACCTTCGAAAATAACTTTCCAGCCCTCACTTGCATTCTCTTTTGATGCGAGTTTGGTAATCGATTCAGAAGACACACGGCTTCATAAATGTTGCAGACAAATGCTGAAGCCGAGACCATGAGTGACTGCCCCAGATCCCTGCCTGTCCCCCGAGTGATCAGAGAGAAGCATAAAATTCCTACCTGCTTAATTAGCTGATCATCCAAGTCTGCTGTTCAGTGTGGATTTGGGGAAACATTTCGCTACAATTAAAAGACTGAAAAGTACTAGCTCAATATCAACATTAATGTCCATGATGGTGACTTTTCCAGTTGACTGATGTCTTTCAGAGGCTTAGCAACATGAAGCCTGGGAGAGCAACAGTGAGCTGCTGGCTTAGAAAAATGATGTTGAATCGTAGACTTGGAGTCTCAAAAGGCACCAGTTAGTCTTGGAAAACCAAGACAGCAGGACAGTCCTAGCTCTGTAAGGAACAGTCAAATACTGATCATCCAATGAAAGGAAAATGAAAAATTCATGCTAGAGAAAGTGTGAGTACTAATGCAAACATTTAAAAATGCTTTCTCTGGGTGCTGGGTAAATAGAGACAATGTTACTGAACTGAGTGTCTTCCACAATACACAAGTCACCAAAGGAAACATATAAAATGTCTGTAACAGACCTAATTTTAAACTAGTTTTTTTCCAAGATTCAGGTTTTAGGTCATAGGTTCAGAGAGTTTTCTTTATATTTGAAAGTTCTCTTAAGACAACACAGAGACATTTTTCTCTGAAGATCATGAATTAATCTTGCCTTGCAGTTGCTGCTATTACAGATAGGAGTAGATGCTTTAAAAATAATCACAATCACACTTCTGTACAGGACACAATATTTTCTAAGCTTTTGAACTCACTTTATTCTAACATGTAAGCTCCGCAGAGAAACCCCAAAACCAAGCAGATAAAGTCATTTTGCATTTCTTCAGCCCTACACTACCTGCCTTCTCAAAACGTTCCAGGAACAGCCCATATATCTTTCAGTACACAAAAAGCTTTCTTGGAAAGCTCTCTTACTCATTGTAAAGTTTTCTTTATTTCTTTTGGCATAAAAGGCATTCAGAAACTCTAAAAGATATATTTGCTGTAGTCTTTACTTTCTCCCTAGCTCCTAGCACAGAATGCATTGCAGTTCCTTGTTATAAGGCAAACTTGTCTTTTATTTTTTCAGTAAGATTTTAATCAGTTAACTATAGCAGCTCATTTAATACCAGGAGAGACCAATTCTTCCAAACACCTTACCTGGGTTCCTAGTGTTGTTTGCAATATGAAGTGTAGCTATAAATTAAAGCTCTTTTCAACAGAAAGCCAGTCTCAAGGGACATTGTTGCTGTGAAGTATGATCTAGCCTATAGTGACTTAAAAGCTGTAGCAGCGGATATATGATTAGCTGGTATCAAGGATATTTACAGCAGGATTGTTCTTCATCTGGGAACTTCTGGGACAGCAGCACTTATTGACGTTGCACAAGAGTATAACTTGTGGGTGTAAGGTTTTACATGTTAGTTATAATAGGCTTTACAATAGCTGCAGAGATCCCTATGTGTTTTGAAAATGAAGGCGCTCGTAAGAAGAAAACATTAATCGCTGAGTGAGGGACAGTAATTTTCATTTTTCGTGTATTTGGAACTGATGGTAGTTCAAATGTACATTAAGTAGAGAGTCCAGCTTGTGGCTAATGTGATCCAGTGTCCAGCTGTTCCCTCCTACTCTGTGAAATGTTCCTCTGTAGGTGCAATTTTTGCACTAGTTCTTCACTCGGACCAGTGCTAAGCATCCTGTGAGTGAATCGCACTGTACCACTGCCCTCTTCCTTCTCCACTCCCATTTTCAGTAAAATCATTGCAGTATTTCCTTTTCTTCATCTGAAATTCCCCCATGAGTTGGAAACATCAACAACTATTAATTCAGTGGCACTGTTAGGTAAATTGACCCAACTGAAACACATCCCTGTTCCAGTAATGTGTTACTGTTCCTTGTGTCCTGTGTCCTTGATTAATGAGCTGGATTTATTTCATGATGGTTAGATTTTGGATAGGGATGTGGCCTTCTGCGCTTTTGCAGAACAGGTCCCTATGTACATAGTGGAAGCCTAAGTTTTCTGAGAGTTCAAGGCCATAGTGGAGCACAAATATAATATTTTTAAGGAATTTTTTTTTTGTACAAGAGCGTATTCTGTTTCCCATTGGTAAGGCTTGCAGTGGCTGAAAATGCAGCTCTATTGAAAGAAACCATTTCAACCTAATTTTCATTTTAAAATGAAAAATGTTCTGATATGCAAAAAATCCGTTAAATTGTAGTCTAAGGAAAACAGCTTTCTGCAGTTTTCACTGTCAGGTTTTCCTTCTCTGGCTGCAATCAACCTGAAATTTCTGTCACTTTGGCTGTAAGTCAATCAGCTCGTCAGTATATATTAATTATTGATGTAGATATTTCTTTCAGGGTTAGTTCCCTCAGAGGGCACTCAGTCCCCTGTATTGCTAAGACATTTTTTCTCAATACATTTTTGGGACATGACTAAATTCAAGGGTCAGTTGTTTCTCAACTTTATGTTCTGCAGTACTTTGTCACAAAAATCCAGCCACCATTTATGTTTTTCTTGTGCTTTTATAATGAATCTCTCCTCCTCCTTCCTCCCTTCTGTTCTCTAACCTTTGGTAAGCCTTGTCACTAGCAAGCAGGGCACATGGAAGAAGGTCCCTCTTATGGTGCAATGTTGAGGTAGTGAAGAAGGAAACAATAGGTGCTGGGTATCAGGAGTTCATGTGAACAGGGCAGAGAGAATGTGCAGGAAAGAGGAGGATTGCCACTGTCACCTCACAGTGTTTCTGCATGGGACTGGGGATGGGCAATTTCTACCATGCATATAGCTGGAGAAAGAAGCTGTGCCAAGACTACGACTTATTTGCGTGGTTTCATAAATCATGTCAAAAGATGCTTGAGATGATGGCAGCTAGTTTGTACTGCTTTTAGCAACACATCTTCCTTTGTGTTGCACCTTTTATAAGTAGTTCCTCCATCAATCTACTGAATTCTTAAAGCTAAGTAGTCATATACAGAGTAGCCACAAGGGAAATATGTGCCTGAGCTAGAAATAGAGTCTAGGCTGATTTTTTTTTTTTTTTTCTCTCCATCTCTGCAGTTTTGCTGATGGTATCCAAGGGCTGCATTTGACATACCTGCAGCTCAAATTAAAATAACCTCAGCAGCTGGTTCCTTTAACATTCAGTAAATCCCAACCAATTTGCTGCTTGGATTCTGTGGGGTTATTCAGGTGCTAATTAGAAGCCTCCCAGATGACAACATTTATGTGTATTAGTGCACATAAAGTGGCTGCAACTCCGGCTCTGTATTGTTGCCGTTAGTTTTGCCTCAGACAGTTTGAAATAATTAGATTAAAATGCAGTAGTTAAGGAAAAAAATGTGCAGAGTTTAAAGTTACTTGTGAGAACAGCACATAGTAAAACTTGAATAGTCTTCTTCACTTACTATCTGAACCGAAGTTCTATAAATTTTACAATTTTATTACTAAATGTATCATGATAACAATTTTTGCCTAACAGGAGGTCTATTAACTAAACAGTAAGCTGAATTGTTTAATTGTTTGGGTTTTTTTTAACTTTTGCCTCACAGAGTTCTTCTGAACACTCCATTAGAGCTATTTACACTTTAGAATTTATATCTTGCTATTGAGGTGAGCAATTTATAAATATAGGCTTCCAGTATACCCAGATTTATGTATCACTTGAGTGGAGTATTGATTTTTCTACCCCTTTATTTTTATAGCCTAGTTTTTTAGGACACAAAAATAGATAAAACACAATTTCCTATAGTTAAATGCAGACTAAATAGGATTTCTTGGTTGGAAACTGTTCTTGGATTTTAAGGAACAGGTGCATAGAAATATATCTTTTGCATATTGAATTGCCAGTAAATTGAATCAAGACAGATAAAAATCTAAGTTATTATTTTCAGCTATATACCCATAGATAAATTCATACTGATGCCTTTGAATGCTTGTATAATAATGTAAATTGCATATATGTTTGTTAGAGTTGAATAAGTTTTAATAATTTTGAGGATTTATATTCATATTCTCAAAAATAGTTTCTCTTAAGTTAGTTAATTTTTCTTGAAAAGAAAAAAATATATATATTCTCAAGCTAGGGCTTCTGCTACCTTTATGAAGAAAATTATTTGAGGGAAAATAAGATTAATTTTGTCATAATTACAAATAAAAAGTAATTTAAGAACAAGTAAAGTTAACTAAGAAAAAAGTCTTGTTGCCTTTCCTTTGCAAAACAAAGTGGAAAACATTGCAATGCCTGCGTGTTTATAAAATAATTCATCTAAGTTTGGTTCTTGGGAGGAAAGTAAGCAATGGATGGGCTTATTTGATACAAATTTAGAGAAATGCTGTATGGTAGCATAGTGTATCAAACAAGAAAAGATAGGATTGAAGGCAAAGGGTGGGTCTTCTGAAAATACCCAAGAATAAACTGACCATATCTTCAAAGATAGTTTCAAATAAGCGTCTTCCCTTTTTCCCTCAGATATCCTACATTTCTTTTTGTTGTGTACTAGCCTTTCTATGAATTATTTTCTGGCCTGCCTTCCAGGTCTTGATTTAGCTTAAGTGGAAAGCCAGTGGCAACACTTGTAATGACGATCCATTTTTAAGTCAAGTTCGTTATCGTATCTCTTCAAGAGGTGCCACACCGTTAAGCAGCCAATTTATTTCAGTCTAGGTGAATGCAGTGAGCTCAGAGGAGGTCCCTGTCAAAGGCAGGTTGTTGTTTCCAAGAGAGATCTGTACTAGTTTGTATGGTCCAAACCCATGATTGTGCTTCCATCCAGCGAGANTTGTTTTCCTTCACATTTAAAATAACAAAGCAAGCTCCTTTCTCTTCCTCTGACTGGGCTGGGGGTCTTGACCGGTTGTTCTGCACCAGTTTGTCATGTGGAATAGCTATGGATATTGGTTCTGCACAGGGACTGAGAGCAAAATATTCATCAGAGCTCTGCAGTTTGTTGGAAAGGGTTTTTCCCTGGAAAGAGAATTAGAGAAAGAAATCACAACCAGGAGTACCGAGAAAACTCAATGTTCATGGAAATCCGAATTACTAGGGAAAATTAGTGTTTAGTGACACAACACACCCACGGGGCTAATGGGCTAAGTCAGATAAAATAAAATAAAGGTGCACAGAGGTATTACAGACTCTGCTCACACACTGGCTTTGTGTCTGAGCTTGATTCCCTGGAGGATCCTCTCCAGTGTCCCTTGCTTCAGTTGAACAGGCTGTACTAATGCTGACTGTCTTGAATGCTACTCAGTTGTCCTCCAAGAATAGATTTAGAAGGTTTGTTGGAAGGAAAAAACGTAATGTAGTCAAAGAAAAATACGAAAGAACGAACATGTCATATTAAAGATTGAGTACCTACCACTTATGACCAATACTACTTAACTTCACCTTTTATTAGTTTTTGTTCAAATCATTTTTATTGACCCATAAACTATTGTTATCACTAGCCTTTGTCACCTTTATAAAGATTTAAGGTTTAAGGTTGGTTGTATATAATCAAAATTTGGAGCAGCATGAGAACTCTCAGTGTATGTGTAATTCTTTGTTTTATTTTCCATAGTCTTACAACTTAATTCTTCTGAATGCCTGTGTCTTTCTTCGCAATACTTCTGAGTACAGCTTGACCCAGTAGTTTTTTTATGACATGTAACAAAAAAAAACCAAGAAAAGGCAGCCCTTGGCACTATATTATTAAGGTAGTATTTTATCTCTGATAGCTTTGATTTCGGAAGCACGTACTTCAGGATGTAGCTTTCTATTCTGTTAAGTGATTCCTGTTTTTTCATAACAATGCTTTAATTTGGAATTCTGTTTGAAGGCTGTCTTGTACTGTGCATTCTTTTTGGTCTACCTAAACAGCCTTACCTTGAGGCAGTTATTGGCAGCAGTACAAATTATCTGACTCCTCCAATGATCCATTAGAAGAAGAGTATGAAAAACAGTGCAAACTGGCAATAAAAATGCCAAAGCTATATGTCACTGGCAACAATTTAGGAATAATATCTCTGCCTGAAAGAAAATTCTGGTGATTCACTGGTAATTTGCTAGGAGCCTTTTAACTTGGTTCTCATTTGTAAAGTTAATGGGAGGTTATTTTGCATTGTGATTGAAAGACTTGAAATCTTAGTTATTATTTAAGATTATTGATTTTTCCAAATGGAAATTTACCCACATATTAAAGATCTTCCTTTCAGAAATTATAAAGGCAATGGTAAGAATATTGTCTCCACATATTTTAAAATACTACTCTGGTGCAGACACTGTCTTTGCTTGGGCATTATTTTCACCTGCTGTTTGGTGTGCAAAGGGAGTTCTCAGTGTAGGCAGCTGCTTTTGCAACAAACGTAAGAGCCAGTGTTTTTTTAGTGAAGAATAAGGGGTCCTGTTCTAAATCAAAGGGCTTATGGGACTCCTGCAATCAGGGCTAACAAAGGAGGCAGCTGCCTGGAATAGCAGGCTGCTTGGGCCAACAAAATGTGTGCTCTGATGTTCTGCTTATGCCCCACGTTTGGGGATCCAGCTTTCTAACTTTTGTGCTGCTATTGAAGGGGACAGGAAGGTAGAGGGAGATGGCTATAGCTGAGGGAGGTTTTCTCTGCACAACCACTGCCTCTGCTGTGCTTTGCTGGGCACCACAGAACGCAGAGCTCCAGGGCTGCTTTGTGGCGAATTAAATCAGGCTGGGGCTGTACCCTTCATTCCCGTAGTCTGGCCAGAGAAATGCAGTCCCAGGTCCGTGCTTTCAGCCTTTGCTCATCAAGAGCCTTGAGCTGACTCTGTGCTCTCTGTCCTTGTGGAGGCTACAGAGGGGTGCTGGCATCGTTTGGTTTGGTCGTCCCTTAGCACTGGGAGAAGTGACAGTCAGGGGCTTTTCCCCAACTGTGATGGGCACATAGAATCTTAAAACTAAAATACCGCACGTAAGAACAACACAGATTCTTCTGGATCTTCACACAACTCTTCAAGCCTTGCCAGAGGGACCATGGGATATAGGTTTTGATATAATTATGAATATTTATTTTACAGAAAGTCAAACGTGTAACAGGCAGGGAACAGTTTTTACATATATTTATGTCAAATCTTTAGGATTTTTATAATGAGATTGTGTTGAATATAATGTAGCAAGGATCTCTGTTTAATTTAAAATAGGAATTTATGGCTTTGTATTGGTTTTGGGGGGTGTTTTGGTTTTTGTTTGGTTTTGTTTGTGGTTTTTTGGGGGAGGTTTGGGTTTTATTTGTTTGGGGTTTTTTGGGGGGGTTGTATTTTGTTTTGTTTGTTGTGTGGTGTGTTTGTTTGGGGTGTGGTTTTGTTGTGTTTTTTTTTTTTTTTT